>VZSF01003148.1:1581587-1612287 GCA_013398295.1 Chionis minor | reverse complement strand
GTGCTGAAAAAAATTTTTTTTTTTTAAAAAAAACAAAAAAATTAAGGGCCCCCCCCCCCCCCCCCCCCCAAAAAAAAAAATTAAAGCCTGCTAGGGGCAAAGAAAAAAAAGAATACTTTAATTTTCTCTTCACCATCCACAACACAGAAATAACATCAGTCAGGGTTATAAACATCTGTAATTGCCAGGGGAACCTACAATACATTCAGAAACTCCAGGCCCACATATCCTGTAGCTCTGCACTTCACAAACAAAAGGTTGGGGAAAGAAAGAGGGGGTGGGGTACAGGGAATAAAGGCTTAAAGATTAAAGTCACAGGCAGAGACAGACGGCTCCATTTTTTAATAACTGAAAACACGAGTTGTGCCTGAATGTGCTCATTGTTTTATGGCAGGGGGGAGAGTCTACGCATGCTGGACTGGCTGGCGACAGAACTGCCTTTGCATCAAAAACAAGATTTACAAAAAGGAAAAAAAAAGACACCAATCCCATGCCCTAATTTCCCCCTCTTGTAATGGTTAATGATGCATTCAGGTAGAAATCAACAAATTATCCCACCTTGCCTTCATTAAATCGGGGAAAACTTCATGACTAAAGTAGTACCTGATTGTAACAGCCTAACAGACACAACTGGAGAAATATCTGAAGGTTTTACTCTGTGAAGGAATACAGACTACAATAACAGTCCTACACAACAAGCAGGCACCTCTATGAAACAACTAGCTTGTAAATCAGTTTCTGATAGTTTATTTGCACAATAAAACCAGTGCTGCAAGGCTAAATTAGGTATCTAAGCAGATTTTTACATGGATTCAAGAAGTCTAGCTGTCACAAGGAAGTTCTTAAATCCAACTAAAAAAGTATCAGCTAAACTTAGTAAATGAAAAGGTTCGCGAGTTGCCTTCACTTCAGTCACTAAAAGTCGTTAGCCTAAAGTGTTGCACTAGAGTATTAAAAAACTGAAAATGTTTTGTTTAGGTTTTAAAAACAATTCTTCTCTCAAAAATCTAATAGTACAAGATGCTCATGGCTACTCAATATCCATGGTTACACACGTATATTATTTTAAAATTCCATAACAGACAATTTGTTTAAGGACAATTTCCAATCTAAAAGGGAAAATACTTCAGTGGATTGATTTTTGTGGGTTAGTTCCCACCACTGTCCAGGAACCCATCTGAAGCTGAATGTAATGAGTCCAGTTCCACTTCCAGGTGCCAATGGACTACAGGTAAACAAGCAGGCTAAACAAACATATAAAAATAAAGGACATTAGATGATTCTTCCAGTTTTATTCTAATCTAGCCTAAGATGTTACTGTAACAGAGCTTTTGGTTTACTGTACTTTTTTTTTTACCTGCCAGCTTTGCTTTGAATATAGACAGAATGGAGATAATTCAACGAGACAACAGGCTCTTTCATCTAAAACCATGAGACTTCCAGTCATAACTTCTTGGGGAGGCCTAAAATAAGGAGCAGGGAGGCACACAACAGGAGTCAATGGAAATGTAGTCTCCTGCCCAAAGCAAGCATGCTGTGCAGGGAGGAATCAGTGGCCACAATGTGGCCAAAAGTGTCAGACCTGGAATGCTCCAACTATCATCCCCTCTTTGTTGATGCAACACTTTTGCATCATCAGCCACTCCATGTCTTGTTGAGATTAAAAATATTGTGCAGAGTTACTGTCTGTTTAGCAAAGAAAAGAGTCCATGTCAGAAAGGGAGGGGAAAGGAAAAGCCGAAACATGAGTTCATAAGCCTGTTATGGAGGATAAAGGCAGGCTTTGTTTTACTTTATTCATACCAAGTACGAACAAGAGACTCATCACTGTTTTGAGCTTGAACTGCAAAATTTGTTTTGTACGCAGTACTGCCAACTTTTTTTCCCCTCGCATAACTAAACTAACCCTTTCTCAAAAATAGCTTCTGCTGATGCTCCAATCAAGTATTTAAGCCTAGATGAAATTCATGTAATAGCAGAGACTATCGTTCTGCCCATGCTATAAATTTTGACACTTCAGGAGCACACACAAAGGCATTCTTTTCTAGTAAAGACAAACCTTGGTTATACAATGCATTCTGTCATGAAGTTCTCATATGCACAAACAAGTAAATTAAAACTAAAGTATACCAATATTAAAAAAAAAAAATCACTTGGAAGACACACTGGATACTGAGCCACCCTAAGAGTCAGGCAACAGTTATTACACTGAACACAAAATTGGACTTCTTTGGATAAAGAGTATTAATTCTTTTTAAAAAACTTTCAAAGACAAAAGTCAGTCCAAAAATACAACACAATGTTTAAAGAGTGCAGTCTTTGGGAGATCAGAGGGGAAAAAACACTAGTAAAAGAAGGTCCGTCCTCTGACGGAAACACTACCCACCAGCGCTGTCTCTAAAAGAGCTCAAGGGCAACAGTAAAAGGCAGCAAGAGAAAGCACAGCCTCTGGGTTCTAGTTTCTTGCTCTTAGGAAAAGGCGAAGAGGGTGGTAATTTACCATGTACAACCAAATTGTACATGAAAGTTTAAAAACAGCAAATTAAAGCTAACATTATGGAATGGAACTGACGGTCCGAGTGGAATGCATTAGACACGCATTCCAGACAATGGCTCTGGAGTCCGCCTGCGAGGCGGATACTGTACAAAGTACAAAGGGTCAAGAAGTTCTCATTGAAGGGAACCCCAGCTTTGACCAGAAGCCAGAACAGCTTGCCCAAGAGATGAACACGGTGCCCAGCCATGGAACGACATCAAGGCTGTAGAGCCTTAGTCATCACCTGCATTGGCAGAATGCTATAGATAGTTTAAAAATTGTGTCAGTCGAGGAAGGGCAAATTTCACTCCAATTAAGAATCAAATGGAGGGGGAAAACAAGGAACAAAGAGACCCACTACAACTAACATTAATAAACATGCCGATTTCTGTTCAAATCGCCTACATTCAACCAGAGCTTTTCTTCTCTGTAAAGTAGTTCAATCTTGAATGACTAAAACAGCTAGTAATATCTAATGAGATGTTAGAAAAGAAGAAATACTACCTCAAGTTACTAGACTGTATTACATTAGCCTTCAGAATCTTCTGTACTTTGGAGTGTGGTAAGCCCCAACTTTGATGCAAGTTCCTTGATTTCTGTCACAGTAATGCAGAAAACTGTTGCGCTGGTATTCCTGCTGCAGCACGTAACCAAATGGAAAAATAAAGATAGAAGAATAATTACATTACTCCTTGTGTCATGTACCGCATCCACACATCCGCATGCAAACTGGGAAATCCATTCAACTTCATTGTACACAATTCTACAAGACTTTGAACACTAACAGACTTGCTTCCAAACCTTCACCATCTCTAAAAGCCAGCAAGAACAGCAGTGTTGGACCAAGAATTAAAAAAAAAAAATCCATATAAAAAAAGGTTGTCCTCAAGACAGACACCCTACAAACAATCTCAGTTTTTACACTAAGTTTTATTTCAAGCACCTGCATTACTACACAGCTATAGCAGTACAGGAAGAAATAAATCTCTAAAACAAATCAGTCCCAAGCAATCAAATTAAGGATGCCAGCTCTGGGAAATCAGATACTTTCATTCTGTCCACAGATAGTAAGTGCCAAGGTAAATAGCAATATTTTGGAAGACAATTTTCTCTGGACACAGTCTAGCCACAGTCAGTTAACCTGCCTTGCTGCAATGCCAAATATTAGATGCTTTGTTAACTTACAAGTCTCAGATGAAGCTATGAGTAGCTGAAGACTTAATATTGCCATTAAATTGTTCTTGCTAAGGTTTTAAGAGTTATTACTGCACTACTACCAAGGAAAGTTTTTATATGCAAAACCGCTACAAACTTACCACTTGAAACCAAACTTACAGCAGTGATCTATTAGTTTATTCTCATGTTCACTTAAACAGATTTTTAACATTCACAAAGGCTTTAACTGCTGTTCGCTTTAAAAGTTGAATTTGACTTGCCACTTGAATTCCAAAACAAAGATTTATTTTACACTCTGTTCTCTGGCCTTCAGTCCATAGCAGACATCAGGCCCTGCCTAACAATTCAGTATCAAATCATGACAGTAACAAGCATCCTATATATAGCTTGTCATTCCACTAAGTCACATCACGTTGTGCCAGAGAATCTTGTCCAAGGAAGTCATTATCAAACATATGGGGTTTTTTTCATATTTCCTGCCAGGCCAATAGAAGGGCTTTTAACAGTATATTATTTTTATTTAAATTTTTGCTGACTAGGATTGCACAAGATACACATCTAATTTCAGAGGAGTCCCAAGGGGTCAACAGTCCCGTAAATTTCACATCCCAGCACTCCAGGACAAAACAAACTGTATCATGCTGGAGACACTATCTAAATTGCCAACACTACAAAGCACTCCAGATATCACAGGCTGTACAGTATTTATGTTTCACATTAATACATTCTCCATATAATTAATAAAAAGTCCACTGTAGTATAAAAAGGTGACACTCACTGTAAAGGAGGAAAGCAGTACATAGTTTAATTACTAAATAAAACTAGACACAATACTTGCTGAGACTAGAATTTATACTGTATTAAGAGGGGCTGGAATTTGATGATCTATTACACACAGAGATAAGAGACAGTAGCAATGCTTGAGGTAGACGTTTTCAACAGTATTAATAGAAGGGAAGCTGAAAAAGCTAAGGCATCATAACTTATAAACAGATGACTTTCTAAAAAAATTGACAGCAGAATACACGCCATAAAAAGTTATCCGAAGTTTCACTGGTAGAGTATTAGTTTAAAAAATATTTAAAATAGTTCAAATGATTTGCTTTATTATTTCAGGAGATACTCGTGTGAATGAAGTTTTGCAGCCAACCAAGGTGCAAAACAGTCTGAGTTCGTACTGGTTTGGACCTTCATCCTGCAAGGTCCTTTACAGAGACCATTCCTACAAGGCTGTGTGGATGCAGACCACGCAATTGGGCTCCGAATTGTTGCTTCCACAGAGCCACAAGCGTGTGTGGCACCTCACAGATAAACACAGCACACGGCCCTGGCTTTACAAAGCTCACAGGCTGAATTTAGACCAATTGTTCCTGAGAATAATGAAACTATTTTAATCCTGGACACGGTCAGGTTATTTTATTGCTTCAAGTTTTATACTTGCAAAAACATAGATCTTACAAGGTGAACATACAGAAACGATCAACATACAAGAACAGTCCTTTTAGCTCTAAAAACCCTCATAATTAAAGAAAAAAGTTTTCTATTACGTATTTTGAAGAATCTCAAAGGTAAAATTGCTCAACACAACCCTGCACATTAATTTCATAGTACAGCTCAAGTACTATACAAAACAGAACACACTTAGATTACAATAGATATTTCAGAATAATTCAGAACAAGTCCTCCAGCATTTTCTCTAGGATGAATGAACAACTGAATAAAATACAAGTGTTGACTCACAGGTACAGGCATTTTACAAGTACTGGTGGCAGTTTGCATACACTGTTTGTGAGCCGTAACACCTGTTGGTCAAGTATAACATCCCTCAAGATCAAAACCTTCAAGACCAGAGCTGCGCTTCTGCGAGCCAAGAAAGGTCATCAGAAGAAAGAGTACAACAGGTCTCCCAGCTCTGCATCCCACGCTCACCCTCCTAGGTTTCAGTCGATAATTAAGAACCACTTCTTCTCTCCCAAATCTAAATTTAAATTTTCAAGTTGAAACAGAGGCTGTCAACATCCCCAGGGAAGTGGGAAGAAAGCCTACAGAAAACAAAGTCTGCTCAGAATGCGCATTGCTCTGCCAGGCTCATGTGAGCAGCTCTCAGGAATGCTGGCACTGCTCAAGTTATTCAATGGGAATATGCAACAAAGCCTAAGAATGCTAGATAAACAAGAAAATAATACGGAGCACAAAGCCATAATGCTTCCACTCCATAGTACACCATACCTGTAACTTTACATTTTCACTGTTTAAAAATAGCAGAATGTAACCAGCACATTTCAGGAGACCAAGAGTCACAGCAAAATCTCAAAGAGCAGCAACTACAGGCACCGAGCCATCACCACCTGGCTGGGACGGGATTCTAGAAATGAAGTGCCCCAGAAGCCCAGGAAAATCATCTGCACTCACTAATCTAACTGCATGATATAACTTCACAGGTGACTAAGAGAAGAAATTCCTAAGCAAGAATACAAAACAGTATCAAAAGTATATCAAGACTACCCAAAGATTACACACTTCCCTCTTCACAGAAACCCATTCTTGGATGCTTTTGCATTGTATGAGGTTTTTCACATTGTTAACTATTACTTCACACATTTTGTTAGGTCTTCTTTCCCATTCATGTCTTCTAGACCCCAAGAGAACAGATTCTAAATTAAACTTTCTGACAGCACAAACTAGAATTACAGAACGAGAGATAGAAAATTCAGAATGAGATTTTCATTTCGAATGAACTTAAGTAAATATGCTTCATTTGTTATCCAGCCACTTCAGTCTCCACATCAAACGATATAGACACCCGCTGTTGAAGAACCATGTAATAATAGAAGAGAAATACAAAGGAACTTTATTAAGTATATTATTAGTGACAATTTACTATAGACTTAAATTTTGTTAGAAGAGATCCTTAAAGAACTTCCAATAAATTATTTTATTAATTATGTTTAAAATGTCATAGTTTATCTGCTTTTGAGGAACATTATCTTGCCATTTTGTAGAAATATAATATTGAAATAAAGTGTACGAAGAGGAGAAAAAGGTAAGTAATGTAGGTACAGAAAATGAAGTAGTCTTTAACGGCTGGTCTACATAGAAGTAAAAAAGAAAAAAAGATAAAAATCACATAAATGGGTATTTAATTTTTTTTTCCTTCCTTAATGAAGTAACACTGTCATCCATTTATATGATTTTTACCTCTAGAGTGTCCTGTTAAGCAAGGTACACATTGGGGGTGGGAGACATAAGAGACTGCATGGGGGGAAAAAAACCCTTTTTTTAAAGTTTGCTCATTTGTAGTTACCACTTTTTAAACGTACATAATGTTCTCTGTTACTCAGAAAGAGTTAAGCATACTATGAGAAGATATGCGTCTCTCAAAGAGCTAGGTTCTGTTGGTCCAAGGAAAATTAAATCACAATATCTCAGAGTATACAAGTTTTTAGTAAGGGCTTTACCAGCAAAATGAAAGCTTTGAAGTGTTCAGTACCAAGAAACAGCAGCAACACTCTATTGCCTCTGCCGCAGCACCCGGCAGTCAAAGACAACTATTTCAGTTCTGTTAATAAACTAGAACTCAGGCTTGTGTACTGTTAGATCTGGAAGCAAATTGAATACAGACTTTTAAAACATACAAACAAAAAACACGAAACAAAAGTGAAGCAAAGGTGGGTTCTCAGCAATGCTACTCCCCTGCCACAAACCATTCTACCCCACAGTCCGCCAGTGCCCACCTAAATTTAATCCTTATCCAGTTATGACAGAAAATGAACAAGGGCAGCTTTTAACAGTATTGAGATCCTTTTCTCCTCCCTCTTACTTATACAGGAAAGGATAACATACAAGCATAAAGAAAAAGCTCTTCAACATTATTTCCCACTGCACTGTCCTTCCTCTTTTCCTTCTCCCCCCACCCCCCTTGAGAACAGGAAAAAAGATCTTTTAATTCATCTGTGCAACTATCAGCTTATGAACATGGAGAAAAATCCCTCCCAACTACAAGCTTCAAGATCAGCCTGATACATCACTTATTGCCCTGCACCTGGGAGAGGCACACCATAGGCACACCATGAGCCACCAACGTCCAGCCAAAGGCAAAGCCTAGAGACAGACTTCAAAACAGAGTTTCTAAAGTCTAACTGAGGGGGAAAACCCAAACTCCTATTTTCCACTTTTCTTCAAAAAAAAAAAAAACCCCAAAAAAACCCATACACCACTCAGGTAACTTTATCACTAAAAACACTGCCACAGCTATAAACCCTTCTCTACTGCTTGCTTGCATATTCTTACACAGCAAGCAAGAAAAAAAATCTGCTGAAATTGCTAGGCTTCAGCCACATTCAATAAACCAACCTATCTCTAACTGTAAATGCATCACTAAGATAAACGAATGCATAATTGAAGAGTACTAATCACTGCTTAATGAAGTGCTGAAATCGCCAAGAAAGTATAGCCTTGGTGATTAAAGCTCAATTTTTTTAGTTGCTCAAAGCTAACAGAAGTAGAGAGATGACAACTCGGGCATTTAAAATATTTTGCAACGATTGTTACCACTTAGCAGCAAACCATATTTTCCCAAATATATTTAATTTTGGAAAACTAGTTTGATAGGCTATTTTGCCGACCTACTACAAAGTCATGTTTGCCACCTATAAGCTAGTGCCTGCGCATCCTGTATTTCAATCGTGACTGTTAACCGCACAACTCTGCTTCTTATGAGAAGTTCTCATAAGTACGTTGTTTCAGCTGAGCTGATCTTGGCTGCTTTTATTGTCCCTATACTGTTACTATGCTTCTGACACCTAATTGAATTTTTATTTTTTTGAGGGAACAGCAGACCCCACTTTAGCATCCTCTCAGCAGAAACGCATTTCTCA
The DNA here is from genome assembly GCA_013398295.1 of Chionis minor. Taxonomy (NCBI): domain Eukaryota; kingdom Metazoa; phylum Chordata; class Aves; order Charadriiformes; family Chionidae; genus Chionis; species Chionis minor. The sequence goes on along the minus strand of VZSF01003148.1, from coordinate 1,603,698 downwards.
TTCACAGGACTTATTTATTCCACTTCTGAACAAACGGCGGAACTTACAAACTAAGACAAAAAGTACAAGTCTTTCACAAAAAGCCTAAGAACTTCCAACTAGAACAACAACATCCCCAAAACGTGTGCATTTTGGCGACTTCATCCTGGTGTCCTGAAAATTTTCAGCATCCAATGAAAATAGTAAATACAGTTGCATTTGAGACGCTATGCAGTTGTTAGCTCCCCAATACAAAGTGAAAATGCTGCCGAAATACCACATGCTGCTAGAACAGGTACTAGAAAACTTACCATTCTTGTAACTATTGTTCCAACTGTTCTCATACAAGCCCAGAAGTTACCGCAAAAAGGTTTGAAATAGTAAGCATAAGATACTGTCAACTAAAGTTTCACATTAGTCAATTCTGGTTTTACCTAGGATTGACTCAATTATACACAAGAACACACAAAGAAGTTCTATAAACTTGACATCACTTTATGCGGTCTACAGTTTTAGTAACTACGGTCTACTTTTTCTTAATGGGACAAAAATAAAGATCTTTAAAATTCAAATGGCAAAGAAACAAGTACAGTAACCAAAATAAATTTTAACCACCGCATCAATTTCACTACATTTATAAAAAAACAGCATTCTTTTCAATAAGTTAAGGACTCACTGGTTTCTTGCTGCAGGGTGGATAGCAGGGCTTGCGTTTAAAAAAAAACAAAAAAACACCCAAAAGTTAAATTTATCTTCACATTTGATTTGTTTAACTTTAAGTTACAACAAAGAAAACATTAAACCCCACAAAAGCAGTGCTGGTTCTTGCTAGAATAATCAACTATTTCATACAGTAAATAAAGCTTCAAAACAAAGAAGAAAACACATTTAGGGACACAATGAAAACACACCCAAACACACACAATTTGTTCGCAAATACAGCTCAGTAACCAAAACACATCTGGAGATAAACTTTCTGTAAAGACTGGATTTTCAGCCACTGGGGTTTTAGGTGGGTTGGGTTTGGTTTTTTTTTTTTTTTTAAAAATTAGCTTCAGTTCAAAATTCCTTCCCTTAAGCAAAAGAGTATTTTCTCCATGCAAAGTTTAATGCAGTTGGATTTAACCAGATACACTTTTTTTTTTTTTCACATTGCCTCTAGATGCACTATACAACACCACAGACAAGTGAATCTCTTTCCACAAGAGATTCCAGTTAAATAGCAGTTTTGGACAGAAAAAGCTAGCATTACTGGGTATCATAATACACACCAGAGAGAGTAAAGGGAGAGCTCAATTACAAACACATGGGTAAACACATCACCAGGCACCATAAACTTTATTACAGCACTTGAAATAATGGGAGGATCTCAGTTGTTAGTCAGGTGAAAAGTCTACTCCGGGAAAGAAATACACATGTTGGTCCCTACCACGGGGTGAAAACCTATCACATAGCAAGTGAATTAGAAGAACAAAGCTACTTCCTTAAACAACTTCCTTAGGGATGGCTGACTTGTAACTTTTGAACGTTTAGCCGTTCTGTTGGTATGCCATACACAAGAATAAATATTATCAACAATTATTTCAAAGGTTTTTTATTACGGACTTTATACATGTATAAACACATGCATGTAATTTTGGTGTAAAAACTTGCATTTCAATCTTTAAGGATTTTTTTTTTTTTTTTTAAATGAGGCATATTATCAACCTATAACATTGCCAGACAGCAGTCAAAGTTTCGGTGTTCCATGCCCAAAGCTGGTCCCTCAGGTGAACAGCATTGAACTTGTGACTTACTGTTGTTGCACTTTGCAATACTGTAAACTGAATATTCATTGTCTCACACAGATCAGGGAAAGATTCTGATGCTAAGTACTTTTAAAAATGACAACATTTGAACATTTCTTTAGTGTCTTAATTACATCCTAGACACTTAAAATTAAGAACCATGTGAGCCATTTTCTTTATTTTCTGATGAAATGCCTCTTGGTCAGTTCTTCTGATGTTTTTAAAGGATATTTCATAAATTAAGTACAAAATCCTTGGTGTTTGTACTCCAACACGTAGTATATTATTTTTCCATAAGTCTCCAGAGAAGTTAGGAGAGAGCATGATTCCAGAGTTGCATGCAACTAGAACTGCACAATAAAGTCAATTAATACAAAACACTTCTCTGCATTTTTCCATCACCCAGCAATACTGATGCATAGGAATATCCCAATTTTGCAGGATCAGGCAAGCTACCTCTAAAAACAAATAATTTTTTTTCTTTTTTTTTTTTTTCATATCCACATTCACAGCCCCACTTATATTCAGCTCCTCCCCAACCAGCGCTACCCTACTGGTGCAACCCTTCAAGCTCCCTGAAATACATCAATAGACGCTGAAGCATGAGGGTTAACACTTGCTGAGAGGTCCTAAGCCCTTGGCAATTTGGGGGAGACCCAAGTCCAGCACTATTTCATGGCTGCAGTACACCAGGACCTTACCCTCGCAACAGATCGTTCACAGGAACCGACCTCAACCCATATTCACTATTTTTCCTTCTCTCCTATCCCAACAGATTACCAAAACTCAAAGAGCTGCTACCACGCCCCTGACTGTGGTGCGGCCATCCGACAGTGGGGGACAGCTGGACGGGGCAGCACAGACCCTAGAGGGCTGAGGCACACCACTATTACTTTACATACATGCTCCAAGCCACACTTTAAATCATTTCGCATACTAGAATGTCAGCGTGGATAACCACTGCCACAGGTTCAGGTAATCATGACCTCCCTTTTTACAACATAAATGCATAATTTCCGCACCACTCTTTGATGAAGGGACCACAGACTTAAAAAGAGGAAACAATTACAGTCATTAGAATTTCACCCAAGCATGAGATTTCATCTCAGGCCATGGTCTTGCCAACGGCTGTGGGGGTCTCAATGGAGACAAAATTGCTCTGTGGGAGAAAAAAAATGCCTCGATGATGACATTAGTCAGCAAGAGAGACTGAGCTTTGTCTTCCATCCAACAGCACAGTCAAATACAAGGATACCATTTTCCCTCCCCCTCTTCTTGATCCTAAAAAAGAAAACTACAATAATTTTGTTTCTTTCTCCGAAATGCAGTTTTTGCATGCTTCGGAAATTCTCTTCTCCAAAGCAATACTGCTGGAAGGGAAGTCTTTAATATAAGAAAAGTAGATTTAAGCATGAATAAACATTATGACAAAAGACATCTCCCCTTCCCTAGCCTCATTAATATAATTTGATAGTTCTATCAACAATTCTCAAATGCTTCTATAGCTTTTCCTTATACAACAGGTTCTCAAATGCCGTTTCAAGTCTTATATATACAGGAATGATCTCTACAGTATGCTCACCTGCTCTACGATACATTTAATGAGAATAAGAGACAGGTGAAACTTTGCCAAACAAATCAAGGCAAAGTTCCACAATTAAAAAGAGCACGCGAATCCAAGAGTACCAGCTACTCTTATATGCCAACCACATGTTGCAGCCCAAATAAGGCACAAAAACAAAACAAAACTTTGGCACAGAGTACACGAAAGTACTACAGGGGATTGGATTAAATTCACTTTTCTGGCACTGGAGAAAAAGTAGATCTGCAGTGGACAAAACAACCTTTGTCATCCTTCTATGCTGTGAAATAAAAGAAAAGAAGAATTTTTTTAAAACAAAAACATAAGCCAGAATGAATCATCTCTTCTCTGGAACCTGAGGTGATGGGCCTGGATTCTTACTCAAGTCAACTTCTCCTATAATGCAAACATTGATTTTCACTCCCCCTTATCATCCCTTACCCCCATAGAATGCTCCTGAACATAATTTATTAATTTTTCTTTAAGCTATCCCCCCTATTCCATTTCCTTTTCTTTCACTATTCACCAACTCATTCTGCTCATACACTCAACATATATACGTGTATGTTTGCCTGGTCACAACCACCCCTAGTGCTGGTAATGCTGATAATTACAATCTAATATAGAATTAATCAGCTGAAGTTTGAAACAGAGATCATAATTCAAATTAGAAGCCAACACTAACCATTCACTTGAAGAGATTAGATAGGCTGCGCAAGAACATTTTGGAAGAATAACTGATAAGGAGGATAGGAAGTAAGAATTATTGGTATTTACTTAGCCTGCAACACTTTTTGGAAGCAAACAGTTTAAAGGAAGCACTTCAGAAAGGCTGTTTAATCTGAATTTTACAGATAGCACAGAATATTTTCTCACAGAATGCACAGTATCTTTGCAATCACAGCTATCGTACGAGCTGTTCAAGTCTTTCTCTGCTGGAGGTCTCACTCAATTTTGCTCAATTTATGAGCTGCGACTCAAAGAACACAATGCATTCAAGAATCCAGCTGGAAATTACCACCACAGAACGTGTGTCCTTGCTCTTCAGCCCGCCAGGCCAACCTTAGGGTTCCTAGACAGAAAACAACTGGCTGCCACGCAGAAACGACTTTTTATTCCACTTAACAGACTTCAGCAGTGACAGTGCGGGGGTTTGGTTTGCTCACTTCACTAGAAGATCTGTCACGTGTCTGCTTTATAGTTACAACCACGATTTTTCCATCGACATTTTGTTTTTCTAGGTGTTTTGACAAACAGTACTTAACGACAGTCATCCAAGAACATATGTTACTATTTTTAGTACAAACAAAAAAAATCCAGAGGAACATATTAAGGAAGCCAAATTCACTGCTCCATCAAGCTAAACTAGCTATTAAAAGTGGGTTCTATACATAAGCAACGTATCATTCAACTTGTATCTACCATCTGCTAATTGAAGACAACTTCTAAATCGAGCTGTGGAACAAATACAGTAGAACCTCATTAAGCAAGTTTGTTGATTAGTAGGCCACTGAATAGCTAAATTGGACTATTTAGCAAGCAAACATAGCCATCAGTAAAAGCACTACTTTGAAAAATGTGCTTTAAATTTATTTTGACAAGGTTAATTTTAACTATAAACACGCTTCATATTTTACAATACGTTGTTATAGATTTTATGCAGGTATTTATAAGACTTCACTACATCAGCTGATATTTAAAAAAAAATCTAAAAATGGATTAATAAAGCTTGACCACTCTCCCAAAGCAGCTTACAAAATAATTTCAAGCAAGCAGAAACATGAAGCAAAAAGTGAAATGAAGGGGCATGTCATTGTTTGATGAATGCTTGCACACAGTATGACAGAACAAAGAAATTCTGTTTTTTAAATCAATAGGAAGAACGATCAAACAGACTTAGTCAGCACCATTACAGCACTTGATTATGTTTTCCTGAGAAGCTGTCAAGTTTTTATGTCAAATAATGAAGTGTGAATTATCACAATTTCGTTGTACACAAGCAAGTATGCACACAACCACTCAAAAGCTTTGTATAAAAATTGTCCTATACTAGCAAGAGACAATTTAACATTTAAACAAGGTTCAGTAAAGCCACTCATGTTTACAATCTACATTTAAGATTGAGAATTATAAATCACATCTTCAGAACAAGATATGTATAGTTATTTTTTTAACTGAACACAGGAAACAGTACACTTCTGACAGGTTTCTTACAAGAAATAGAAAAGAATGTCATTACTCACTATAACTTGTGAGATCAGAAGACGATTGCTCTTTCACTCCTTTTAAACTTTTCAACCCATAAAAGGAAAGGAAGACTTCCTGTTTTGCTCTAATATCACCTAAGAGTTGGCGTATAGTTTAGGAGCTTGATGAACCCGCATAACTTTAATAGAGAAATAAGCTTTAAGTCAAAAAAAGCAGAAGAGGGCATAGAACAGAAATTGTAGCTGCCAAGTAGACTGGCCTCGCTGTCACGTAACTCAAAAAACATTAACACACAGAAATGAGAAGCTATGCATAATAAATGGAAAGTTAGAACCATTAAAGTTTGATACAGATAGATAAAAATTCCACATGAAGACCACTATTTTAAAGCACCCTGGTACACGCACAAACCCAAGTTTCATTCTAGTCTTAATTTCACTTAACAAACCCTATATAGCCCAGATGCAGTTCAAAACAGATTTAGTACAACTATCTTGCTTTTGCTCAGTTAATAAGTGACATGGAGAAATGGGGAAAGAAATAAAACAATTGCGTACACTAAATTCCATGGTTCCCACATCCCCAACTGCTTTACAGGTTAAACTAAATACACTTTCCATAAGTGTAAAGTAAATAAAAAAACCACAGTCCTTTCTGTGTGGATGAAGAGTCATACCACTCACATGCAACTGCAGTGAAAACCAGCTGTTTTGCCTCACCTGTGTTATTGGCATCTCACATAGCGCGTAAGACAACACCCCATACGTTTTTATTGCTGAAGGTATAAAAAGTACTATCCAAACTCTAGATGAAAGAAGACTAACCTTTCTTAAAGCACAGAGGATATTTTCTTTAGGAATGGGAAAATTAAGCCGCAGTTATGTTCCCAATCTTCTATTTAATTCTGTTTCAATTCAAAGTAAGGTCACTCCAGCCACGCTGACCCGTTACCCTACATACTTGTCATTAAGATCCTACATCGCGAGCAAATACTGCCCTCTTGTGCACTGTAACATCCAATAGACAGAGCTGCACTTTAGGGCTTGGGGAGAAGGCAGATTTTAGAGCAGCAATATTTTTTAATACCGGCTGCCTTTTCTTCATGCATAGCTCCCTAATTAAAAAAGTAGCTTTCATTTTAAAGTGTCAGTAAAAATACTCCTTTAATTTGTCAGACAAGCATCAGGCACCAGCCAGATTACTTAAAGCAAATTTAAAAAAAAGGCACTGTTTCAATTTCAAGAGAAAAGTGTGTTTGTTTACAGAAACAAAGTTTATTTATTTACACTTTTAATACAAAGCAATGTCAGCAATTTACAAGCACCAGGAACCCTGTAAGTTTAACAGGGTTTAGAAAACATTCACTTTAGTGCTAGTTGAGGTCCCTTGGCCCATTGTACCTCCATAACATCAGCTACTACATAAAGGCTCATGAATATGAACTACATTACAAGGGAGTTGTATTTTAGTATTTTTTTTCCACCAGAACAAGGTTCATTATTATGTTATTCTCAGTTCAAGCTGGCAGCCAAATTCCTCAAGCCTCTCCAATGACTTCTCTCTGACTAGAAGGGTACCCACTGAGCAACAAGGCACTCTTTCCTCCAGAGAACAACTGGTTTCCGCCTTCAACAGCAAGACGCCCCCACATAAATTTCCATCATTCATATATACACTGTACAACTATAAAACTCTACTTGTTCCCTCACCTGGAATGGGGGAAAAAAAAAAAAAAAAAAAAAAAGAACTGTCACATCTCACAAAGGTGCAAACAAACAAAATTTGACATTGACAGAAGTATGTTTTCACAAGATGCAATGCAAAGGTAACCCTGAGTTTACAAATCCTCTCAAAACTCAGCAAAACAACTAATCCGAGATAAAAAATACTTTTTTTGTGCGTGCTATGTTAATCTCACAATCTTCATCTGACTGAATTGGAATGCTGGTAGCAAGGCCACATTTCCCTTGATCTCCCAAGACTGTTTTCATTGTACTCATTTGCATCAGCAAGACATGCTTTTGCTACACTCATTTCCCCCTCCCCAAGCTCTCGTGCAAGTTCAAAAGTCTCGGCCCCTCCAATGTATCAGGTATGAATTAATACCCTTCCTTAACAGAACACAGCAGCAAAGTGGAAACAGACACTTGCAAGGCAGTTTTCTTTGAAAGGAACTGCAGGGACAAATGGTGACAATGGAGCTCTAGTTATAAAGGAAAAAGGTCAAAGGTTCAGACAGGCATAAGGACTACAAAACTACAAGTTTGTCAGAATTCCAACCCCCCCAGGTTTAGACAACTAGGGTCAAGCAGTAGCTTTCCAATTAAAACCCTATAAGGCTACCCTGGCCTTTGAACTTCATAGAGGGGAAAAAAATTAAAAAAAGACAACTTTCTTTTTTAGAAGTTCTTTTGAGGACCCATCTCAAAATCAAACAGATAAAGGGCATCTGACAACAGCTCACCTAGAACAAACACAGCGGTGTCCCCTCAGCGCCCGTGTAGGGGGGGAGCGAGGATGAGGTAATCATGTTCTCCTGTATTAGCGCGTTGACCCTTTGTAGGGCATGAAATTAACCATCAGCAAGTAAAAAATCTGCTACTGGTTAAACTACTTTGCTACGTGAAGTGGTCTTAAAATGAAATATGGGGATTGAATTTCTTCTGGCAGATTAGCTCGTATAACCTCTCTGCGGGCATCCCTTACTGCCGAACTCGTCTGAGAAACCATTCCAGACCCTACTGGATGCACAGATCTGCAACAAACAAGTGTAAGGGCAACTCTTCTTTTACTTTGATGACACTACCAGCAGCTTTGTGGAAGATCAGAGCGCCAAAATTTAACAAAACAACAGAAGCTTGAAAAACCCCATAGGGCTGTGACAGAAACTACTCCATCCCAGCATGAAATTTTAACGAAACATCACTCTAAATCTCTATAGCAAGAGAAGAGCAATGATGAAAACAGCAGTATTGCATTTTGTGGTCATTCCTTCAGTGCAGAAAGCAAGCATCAGGCTATGGTGGGTGCTTCTTACTGCTTGTGACAAGCTAAAGAACTGACCCTTAAAATTCAGTCATGCAGGTTTGTCTTCTCTGCTTAGCAAGTCAGCTATGAGCAGCTATATATACAGTATTTGTTGTGTTGCTCAATATATGACAGAAGCTCCTGCTAGAGCATGGGAAGAGTCTTGAAATTATTATAAAATATTCTGTTCTTGCTGTTTAAAAAAAATAAGAAAAAAAAAAGTAGTACGACACAGGTCAAGCCATACAGCTATCCACAACACCTGCCTGCCACATCAGACCCACAAGAGTCTGCTGTTGAAGAATAAACCAGCATGGTTTAAACACAAGTGAAAGCCATGACGTAGTAAGTCAAGTATCTATTATTTATTCTATTCCAACCTTGACTATCACCTTCCAGCCAAAACTTTAAGAAAGCATCTTGGGTGGAACTGTCTGCAACATTTCCAATTCCAAGCGTGCAGGAAAAAAATAATCTTTTGATTTAACATTTGATATGTTTTGTTTTCAAGGACAAGCTTTGCAAGAAAAATGTAGCCACACAGAATGAAATACGACTTCTATTTTTCATTCCATTTGGTTACTGCTCAACTACTCTGCATTCAGGTAATCCATGTCTCCAAATAAGCATCTTGTGAGCGACTGTGAAAAGTATGTGCAAGGTCAAGTGATACCTAGCACAGCATGACAAAAAACGCAGTACTAGAGTCAGCCATGAAAAAATCCACCTCAAGAATTTGCCTAGATACAAAAATATGTTACAGAATGGTAAATAGTATCATTTAATCTGTAAGCAGATTTATCAGCTTTGTAAAGCAAAGGAATTAAACCTGAGGGCATTCTGGGAGCACAGAAAGCACTCAGGAGCCAGAGAGAATGGACTTGGACTCAAAGATAGCCTGGGACACCACTGATGAAAATGGCACTATGATGAGAAGAGCTGTGATTTAAAAAAAAAAAAAAAAACAAAAAACCACACAACAAAAAAAAACCCAAGCAAGACTACTGGCTTCCCTTGCCAAGCCAGAGAGGAGCTCCTCAGAAGGAACCCCTTGAGCTACTTTCCTCATGGGAGATCTGACCAAATAATGCTGGTGCCACCCAGCCGCAGTCAACAGCATTTCCATAAGACGGGGTCACTCACAGGGGAGACAACTAGTTTACACCACCTCCAGTGGAAAAACAAAACAGAAGAAGAGCTTCAAATAAGGGCATGCAATAACTTATTTTCACATCTGGAGCTTCTACTACAAAAGCTACATGCACATGACTAACACAGACAAGGCGGCTGCTTCGGAGCCCTCTGTTGTCATTCCACTCTCCAATTCCTCATATCCAGCTCCCTTTTCCGCATCCCTCCTAGCTCTAGCTTTTCTGTAGGTTAACTCCCATCTACGCCTATTACAGATGTCAGAAGAGCAGTATTTTGAATAGGTGTGGGAAATTGGAGGTGCAGAATAAACACAGGAAGATGAAGTACTTCACACTTCAGTTTTATTTTAAAAAAATCTAGTAACAGGAAAAATCACAGATTCTATCAAAAAGAAAAGTAGTAGCGCTACTGGTTATGAAGTAAATGCTTGGAGTGGTGAACCCTGAACACTCACAATTAGGAAGCAGATGAAAACAATACAAATTTTTAAAATATCATTATCTGTGAGGTCTGGTTTTCAATTTCTGAAGAGCTGGAAAAGTTGGTAATATCTAAATACGGACACCTAAACTATAAGGGATGTATCCTGTTACACAAGATATGCTACACTTCAGTTTGAGTTTCACCAAACCACACTAAAATTGTAAGCACTTAAGTAGTCCCACAGGCACAGATCAGGTTTTATCATCAAAGATTCACCTTTTAAACCTGGTAGTAAAAAAAAACCCACCAACCATCCACTATCAACATACATGTATGCTATAAAGCAGAAAACTGAGATTTCTACTCTTTAAGTGTTAACATAATACTGCATTTTCTCTACAACCCTTTCTTAATACACAGAATTGCAGTAAGTCACACTAATCAAATGTTTTCACTACGACACACAATCTGGTATAACTGGAACTAAGTGAGTTTGATGTGCTTATGTGGCTGAATTGCTACCTGTAAAGAACCATTTTTGCTGGGAAGAAAACTCTTATCATTCCATCTAGTCCACTGTCCACATCTTTTTTTCCTCTCCCAGCATGGCCTAAATTATTCAACCTATGTGGACAGCTATGACTAAATGCTCCTGTGTTCCTCACAGAAACAACAGGAAGCAACAAAAAGTCTATGTATTAAATAATCACTCCAGATAAGTGTTAAAGTTACTAAAAAAGTGCTGTTTTCCCATACCCTCTTCATGAGAAAGTTTACCCCACTCAGATTAGTTGTTTCTGGCAGAATGGAATGTGTAACTAGAAGTCACTCTTCAGTACATCGAAGAAAAGTTACCATTTGCCAAAGTAAACTTTGTTCTTTAGAAGACAATCAGGTGCTTAACGATTACTTAATAATAGCTGATTGCAAAGTACAAAAGATGACTGAAAGACCACAGGTTTCTGGAATTCAGCACTCAGCTGCCTGTCACTTGCAGCTGTAGAACACATATTCATGGTCCAGAGCATTTTACTGCTGGTGAAATAGAGAAGTAAGTAAATATTTATTATCCTCAGCAAGAGAAATACAAACAATACAATGCAGTCACTGCTAACACAATTTACAAATAATGTGCCTCTTCAAAAGGGGGTTAATTCACATATCATGAAAACTAACTTGGTTTGAACCTCAGCCAAGGCGAGAGAGTTAGTGTACACTACTCTGCAAAACTACCACCTGGTTGGCACTAAAGAGACAGTGGCAGAGGAAATACATAAGAATGGAACTTTCAGAGGTCCCTGTAGCTGCAGTTTATCAGCCTGGGACTACTTTAAAAGAGCCTGCAGCTGCAATTCCAGTAAATCCTTAATCAAACACCAGCCACCTCTTAACTCTTTTTACAAGAGAGGAAGGGGAAGGTGTTATTTCTCATAAAACAAGGTGAACTAATTTGAAATGAGCTCCAGCACAAACCAGATTAACCTTCCCATATCGTCAACAAAGACTAAAATGGAAAGTCACCAAAGCCCACAAAATTCTTTCTCAACAGAAGATTATTGTGTTAGAACTCCCCGCTCTGTCCAAGACAGAAGTTGGGCACAAGCGTGTCCAGCAAGTACACCACAGCTCTCACCCGGGGAATATCGCACTCTAACAGCTGTAACAAGTGAGAAAATATAAATTAATATTGCCTTTAGATACCACAAACAAGGTCTCAGCACCCAAGAAATAAAGCCTTTTTTTTTTTCCCACCCCCAAGGACTAAGTGGTAAGAGAACTGAACAGTCCCGACTGTCCAAAGCGCACCCGAAGACGTCACGTTTACCAGCTGCCTCCCTACCGGTACCGGTGCTTAATTCGGGGGCGGGGNGGGGGGGGGGGGGGGGGGAGCAGTTCGGAAGAAGCCGGGAGGCCGGTGACTCCCCCAGCACCCACCCGCGCCTTCCGCCCGGGGCAGCCGGACCCCGGCGCCCCCACGGCACAACCGGAGCTCCCCGCCCGGGCGGGACCGGCCCCACTCGCCTCTACCGAGGGTCGGGGCGCCCCGGGAAGGGTCCCGGGGCGGGCAGGGGTGGCCGCCCCTGCTCCCTCCCTTACCGCCGATGATGGTGCGGATGAGGGAGGCGTGCCCCGGGCAGTCGACCAGCGTGAACTGGAGCTCGCCGGGCCCCGGGCCCAGCTGCGGCGGCAGGGCGGTGCGCAGGCAGGAGAAGCCCAGGTCCAGCGTGATGCCCCGCGCCCGGCTCTGCGGCGCCCGGTCGAAGGCGGCGGTGGAGCCGGTGGTGCTCAGCGCCCGGGCCAGCGCCGTCTTCCCGCTGTCGATATGGCCCAGGACGCCCACGTTCACGTTGAGGACGCGGGGAGCCGCGGACCCGGCGGCCATAACGGCGCTGCACCCGCTCGGTCCGTCCCAACAGCGCCCCTGCGGCAACGCGGGCCCCGCCGCCGCCGTTCCGCCGCCTCAGCCGGGAGCGGCGGGAAGAGCTGTCCCTGCCCCGCCGAGGCTGCCGGGTCGGGGGATGGCGAAGGCCGAGGGAGACGCGCTACAGCGGAGCTTCACGCTAACAGCAGCCGCGCTGAAGGGCAACCCAGAAAAGGCGAAAGATCGGTCAAGTTCATGGCTACCCAGGGCAGCCCTGCCCGCGGTGATTGAAGCCACCCAGCCCCCAACAAACAGCCCCGGCTCACCTCAGCACCCGCTGCCTCTCGGGCCCCCTTGCCTAGGAGAGGCAATTAAAGCAGTTTAATTTGATGGCCACACACCTAACAGCTGGTGCCCCCCACCCAGGTGTGCATCTGGGGCTCATCAGGGCCAGGCCTAATTGCAGGGGGAGAGAGGCAAGAGGCTGCCGAGAGCCCTGGGGCAGGGGGTGACTCTTCCCGGGACGCCGGCACTTTGCTCCCCTCTTGCCCACGCTAATTAGTTGCCGTGGAGCTGCCGAGCTCCGTCTGTGGGCTGGCACCTTCCCTCTGCCCGCAAGGATTCCCACCCTGTGGCCGCCGGAAAGATGGTGCGGAGGTTTGATTTCAAAGCCGCGTGGACATTGCGAATTCACATGAAAAAGCAGATTGAGATTTGGATCATTTGCTCTCTTCACCCTTCATCACCAGTTTCTGAGTTTGCATCATTCATTTTCTCCTGTATTTATGTTACATAGGATGCTTCCTAAAAACCATACCTCGAAGGGATTAAGAATAATCAAGATTATTAACAGTGATGAAGAGCTCTCCTGCAAACCAACCAAAAAAAAAAAACCAACCCAGGGAGATGGGCATTGGAGAGGCTGAGGGCAGGAGCAAGTTTCACTGGTTTAAGTCACTTGTCTTTACTGACAACCCAGGAGGCGCGAAGGGCTAAATTCAACTAAGTAGTCCTAAGTACTGCTTCAAATGGTAACACCTGTTCACAAGCCAAGAAAGCAGAATTGTGTTAAGGACCTCCCATAGGTGTCCAAGTAGACGAGACTTGTGCTATATTCTACCGATTTTTTTCTTTGAGAGCAGTGCTTTTTTTGCTCTCCCTATGCAGTAACATATATTGCTTAACAGTATTTAGCATTCATATCTGAATAACTAATGAATGAGCCAGAAGTGTAAGATGACTTGCCTAAGGTTATCGTCAGCCTTGTGGATTTAGTTTCTAGGCTCTGACTGCAAACTCCAGGCTTTTTCTTACAGAGAAAGTTGCTTCATATAACAACACTTTAAAGTTGGGTACAAATCTCCCCTCCTTCCCAAACACACAGAAGTCAAGATGACAGAATCAATGACTCCGTGACGTGGGGAAAAATAGCAGTCATTCCTAGCACTCTATGCTATTTAAGAGACAAGTATCTCCCTAAAGGGAAGAAATGAACTCGCAAAGAGTACTGCCAATGCATTGAGCTAGCCTGGTTAATCGGCTTCTAGAGCAGAATACTTCAGCTTGATGGGGGCTCTGTCATGGGAGCCAAATTAAGCATAATGTCACTTTTCAGACCGAGTTCCCAGGCTTTGAATAGTTTCCTGTTAAATCATAAGGCTTATGTACACTTCATTGCCCTGAACGTCTCAATCTGTTATATCAATACATACTTGCAAAGTGAAGTTCTGTTCCCGTAAGAAAAGGCCCTACACAGTTATAATCCACACAGATATCTCTGTATCATATTACCTACCATTTAACTCTTTTTTTTTTTTAGCAATAATTATTAGATTAGTTCAGAAGAAAGAGGTGGAAAATGGTCCGATTCCCGACCAGAAATGGCATTATCCGAAGTCCTCTCAAAACATCTAAAATACCTGCCACTTTCAACAAGCTTTGCCAAAGTGCAGAGGTCTAAAAGTGTCTACAACTCTTGTGAAAACTGGCAATGAGGTAAGAGATGCCCATTTCAATGGCCCACAGTGTAAGAGGCTACAGCAAGTGTTCAGGTGCGACCCATTTTGTTTGGGCTGCCAACTTACCAGTGGAACAAAGAGCTGCATTTTGCTCAGACAATAACCAGAGGGATACTGGATAGAGCTTATGGGGCCAAAAAAAAAAAAAAAAAAAGAATTCTTTTTGCTTAGGAGATGTGAGGAAGGAAGATAAAAATCCACAGGAAAATGAATTTAATTCCACTGCTCACATAAAAATAGTGGCATTTCTTTTATAACCTGATGCTTGGGAGTGACCTGCAAGGAGGGGTGTCAGGTAGAAACATGTTGCATTTGTTCTTAGTTTTCTTCCTTCAGACACAGAAGACTTGCAACTCTCCAGATAGGGCAGTTGTCCTTGTGTAGTGGGAAGGAAAAACAAACAAACACACACCCAACACATAAATTTGCTCCAATGTCTACAGTTTTGTTGTTACCGCTCAGAACACAACTCTCTCCAGGATTTTTGAGTCTGTGGATCTGATTTCCCAACATATCACTTGAAGGCACAGCTCTCCGCAAGATCAGGGTGCGCATGGTTACCTGTGAAATGAATACACTTACATCACCAGTATCAAGGAGAAGTAGTGTGATAAATAGAGACATAAGCACTTTTATTCAGTGTTTAGAGACATCTGTGCTGTTAGCTTACAAAGTTTTAGAATTAATTACAGATTTGGAAATTAAGAGTTGGCATTTGTTAAGATTCATCACTCCTATTGCTCCGATGAAAACTAGGAAAAACCTTTCAGCTTCTTTTGTAGGAAACAAAACAGAACACAACCCCCACTACCCCCAAGGTCTTGATATTACTAAGATGGAGAGGGAAACATGGCAAAAAGAAAGAATCCCAGTTTCTCCAGGTTTTTCTATATCCCTCATGAAGCAACCAGTTTATAGCATTTAGCTGTTTTCCTTATTTTCTCCTTAATACACCATTCCTCTTCCCAGTTGTTCTTTCCTGCACTGAATTTCTTCCTTAAGAAGTGTTCACTTTAATTGCTAAAGTTTATGGACTCATGGGAGAAAGGGCAGGAAGTCAGACTTTTGGGATAGGGTAAAAATCTAAAGGTCATTCACACACTCACACACACGTACTCTCTCTCACTCCAAAAATAATACACGATTTGACAGTTTCAGGATTCAGCATGTCCCATTGAAATTTGAAAGCTTATGTGAAACTGGGCCATGTCCTGTAACCTCAAACATTTAGTCTAGGAAAACAGCTCTCTAGTCTCCAGCTCCCACATCGGGTATCGCATGACGTCTATGCCAAATAGGAGACCTCAAAGAGGGGGGCAAAAGAAATGTTGGTAAAATGAGTTGATTAAACCTGGGGAATAACAGTTCAGACTGTGACAGGTATTTTTTCTGGTTAACTGGCTAGTGAAATATTAAATTATACTCAAGGCATCTATAATATGAGATGGGCAGAATGTTCAAACAACCTACTTATGTTCCATCTGGTGGCACGGACAAATGAGAAAGATGACTCATGTTTTGCAATGGAATTATTTAACCCTCCCTCTCAAATGTGTTAGCTATTCAAAAATCACAAAAATCACATTAAGGTTGAGGTTCAATATTTCCTCATACTGATGCATCATGACACATCAGACATCAATCATAAAAGATCATTTAAGCTATTTAAGTTCAATTCTAAACTTCCTAGTAGTTGCACATGTACTCTGCTCTTTCTGGGGAATAAACAATTAATCTTGTGTGGTCTAAAGCATTATTGTTTATTTTCCCTCACCCAAATGTACTCTTCTCCCCCTCTTTAACTGCAATTTCAGTACGATGCTCAAAGAACATATGGAATGAGTAAAACAATCAATACAATCAGATGTGCCAACTACTCACAGCTTATGGATGATTTAAACCCTGTTAAGTGATACTAACTTGAGCAAGTAAGAGAGAGAAGCCAGCTTTACATCTATCAAGCAAACAGTTGTTTACTGGTTCTTTTTCATCTTGAAATACCCTCTTCTACTACCAACCCAAACCATTTTCATAAGAAGTTCTGTAGGTCAGTACTAAAATTGTACCCTCATCTTGGCAGTAGATTTTATTTACTGAGCAAGCAATGGTCGCTAGCAGACTGATGTTTTAGGCTCTACTCCCATTCTGGTTTTGAGACATCATATTGCTGTAGACAAACAATTAACACTTCTCTTTCTTACTGACTTTTATCAGGAAAAATCTCTTAACTGAATTAGTATTTCTAAAGTTAAAGACCCTTATGTAGCATACCCAATTTTTTACATACAACCAATATTTTTATCTTTCTTCTAAGCTATAAGAATGATTAACAGCAATTCTCTACTCCTGCCATCTAAATGCTTATATATTGAATTACAGCAAAAAGAAATAAGCAAATATTATGAAATAGTCTTTGAAAAGCCATAATCTCAAAAATATGCCTAGCTGCAACATGAAGCAAGACAACATGGAACATACAGACAGATCTCAGTCTAAATTAATAAAAGAATATGTATTTCACCCATTGCTAGTCCTTCATAAAAGGAGGGCTGTGCCTAGCCTGGACCTCTTGTTAACAGCATCACTGCTTGCAGAGCTCTTGCTAATTATTCGTCCAGAGCTGGCAGAAACTTGAGCTCTGACCAGACTTACCCACACCACTTACGGCAGTTTAATGCACTAGAGAAATCAAAGTTGTATATTTGCTTTTTTACAAAGAAGTTCAGTACCTATTAGGCATTTGTATTTTGTGACTAATATGACCCTGAGAGGATGTATAGAGTCCAATAGTATACATGCTTTTTTAATTATTTAAAGGATAGCTTGTATTTGTTAGATTCAAAAATTCTTGGCTAAATGGTTGTATAATAGGATACTCTTACAAAGGTGTTGAACTACATATGTGCGCAATTATATTGTAATTACAATTTTAAACTAGATTATGTAAATATAAACTGACAGAACAATTAACAGAACAAGAAAGCAACAAATAGCAAAGTATTTTCTTTGCTGAATGACATTTGTAACAAAACCACTGCAAGCTCTTAGACAAAAAGGGAATGAATAGCATAAATATTGTTCATGGGCTTCTGCAAATTGAGCCATAATTCCCATGTTTCCTAAAAGCCACTCTCCTGGCTTACACTGTCACAGGACTGCTTTTGCAATTCTCCCTGGCAGCACAGAGGAGAGCTGAGATGGCACGATGCCTTCGCACAGCCTGCAGCCCCGCATCGTACCCTGTTGATCCATTGGCCTTGAACATTGCAGACAGCTGCAGTTTTATAATCAAACACAGAAAACACTATACATTCACAGGAAGAGGGTCCCCTCTTCTTTTGCAAGGGATTCCAATACCTACAAACAAGTCGTCACTGGAGCTGCGGGTTCTCAGTTCCCATGTAAAATTCCACTGAGAGTGGAATCTCAACCTTTTACACCTGCATAAAAGGTGCAGCAGAATTACAGCTGAACCACAGTTGGCAGCTGTAGCAGCCTACAAGTTGTAGCCTCACAGGCCTGAGGGTAACGTCTGCAAAGCCGTGAAACTACCTGCTGAGAAGGTGGGAGTATTTTTTTCTCATTTCAGTAGGTGAAAGCTCAGGAAGAACCAGGTTTGGTTGTAGGTACAGCATCTGGTAAAGCCTCAGGTGCTTACATATAGGCTTTGGACACATGGAATAGAGTTATTTTGCAGTTACACAGAAAGCTAGAAGTTTGCGAGCAACACTGAGAAGGTGAGAGAGCACCCTTACTCTCCTTGACAAAGATCTACAAAACACCCTTGAAAAGCCTCAACTTACTTCCAAAAGCTACAGCCAGGAGAGATTTTCAGAAGGCATTGCTGATGATGGTTCCTGGCCCACTGTCAGCCAGCCACGGCCAGCCAGAGCACCCAGGAAAGGGACACCCAGGGCCACACTGAGCCAGGGGACACCCCAGGCTCCCCTCTGCCCCGGCAGCAAGGCCGGGGGGGAAGCAGTGGCTCCAGCCCCACACCGGATTCGGTGAAGGGAGGTTTTCGTGTGGACGCGGGGCCAAGACTCCTACCGACCAAGAACCGGGTGCACAGGACGGCCCGTGCTCGCCTCCCCACAAAGCCCGCCCCCATCGGTTCCATTCCTCCGGCCCAGCCCGGCCACAGCACCTGCACCCGGCCGGACCCTCTGGAGGCGCCGCACACGGAAACGGGTGGACGGACCCTTAAAAAAATGCACCCCCTGTGCGTGACAGGCGTGCGCCGCGTCCAATCAGAATCGAGAGCGCCGCTAGAGGAGCCAATGGCGCGGCGGGGCGGGCGAAGGAGGGGGGTGGTGCGCCGGGAGCCTTGGTAACGCGCGGGCCGCGTGTGGCGAGCGCGGGCGGTTGGGGTCGGTTCTGTCCCGCCATGAAGATCGAGGAGGTGAAGAGCACCTCAAAGACGCAGCGCATCGCCGCCCACAGCCATGTCAAGGGGCTGGGGCTGGACGAGAGCGGCACCGCCAAGCCGGCGGGGGCCGGGCTCGTGGGGCAGGAGAACGCGCGGGAGGTGAGCGAGGGGGGCGGCAGGGCCCGGCCCGAGGCTCCCCGGGAGCGCTGCGGCCTCCGCCCCGGCTGAGGTGGGAGCCGCGGGGGTCCCGGGCGGCGCTGGGTGTCTTTGTAAGCCCCGTGAGTGAGGAAGTCTTTGCCTAGGCTCCTCCGTGTGTTCCGCTGCCGTGTGAGGAGCGAGGCGGGTAATCGAGGCTGTTCCTTAACGCCGCCAGGGTTTTTTTGCGTTAGCTGGCGGCAGGTGACCGTCTCACGGGTTTTAGGCGGAGAAATTGGGGTATCGAAGGCAATAAAACCTACCAAAAGTCAAGAGATTTCGTGCAAGTGGGGATTGGAGCTTCCATTTCAGTCTGCTATCTGGCCCTGGCTTTAGCTGATCTGTCGTTCTGAAAGTCAAAGATTCATTTACTGCTTTATTTTTAAACGTTATGTATGCATGCAACTCCAGGAGCGGGAAAAGAGTTTCTGCTCTTAGGTTGAGTTTTGTTGTCTGTGATTTTTTTTTTTGTTGTTTTTTTTATAATGTCTGTCAGATAAAATGATTGTAGGAAGTAGTTCTTTCTGATCTTGCTTCCCTTGAGTGTGCATGAAATTGAAATCCTCTTTATTTTTAGCATGCTCTCAAAACCTAATATTTCTAAACACTTTTAGTAATATTGGAACAGAAAATGTTATGGCAATACTTGTGTTAACAGTGTAAATACTTATTTAACATACAGGCTTGTGGGGTTATAGTGGAACTAATCAAAAGCAAGAAAATGGCTGGCAGAGCTGTGCTGTTGGCAGGACCTCCTGGAACTGGCAAGGTATTATTTTTCTTTTTTGAGATGAAATAAAGTATTTGCAAATCTATTTTATTTTAATTTGTTGTCAAAACCATATTAGGGTAAGGGTTACCAAATGTTTTCTTCTACTAGAATTTTTTTTTATCTATGTATTGACATGATTTTTTGTTTTATATTTTGATTTTTGCCATGTCATCAGCGTTGGGCAGTATCCAGTGGTGTGTTCAGGCAGCATTAGTGGGAAACCACCTCTTGTAGGTTACCAAACGCATAATATGGTCTCTGAAGAAGAGTCTTGGAAGTTATGAATTTTATGTTAAAAGCCTAAATAGTTTTTGCTTTGTTTATTTTTTCGCATGCTATTTAAGGCTTGTTTGCATTTGTATCAGATGTCAAACTGAAATGCCCAGTATTGTTTCTTTAAGGTGTTTTATATGTCTAATAAAAGTCACTTTATATGTCTAGCTTGTTTGAGTGGAGGAGGGTTGTTATATGTGAGAACTATGTGTCAGACAAAATAGTCTTAATATTAAATTGATAGTGATATATGGAAGGTGATATGATGAGAAAAGTTAACTTTGTGCAGAAAGAATCCTTTATTAGTTCTCATAAAAATTAATGTGTGTTCCTTGTTTTTTTTGTTCTTTTAAGACTGCTTTGGCTTTAGCTATTGCTCAGGAACTGGGAAGTAAAGTTCCCTTTTGTCCTATGGTTGGAAGTGAGGTCTATTCCACTGAGATCAAGAAAACAGAAGTTCTAATGGAAAACTTCCGACGTGCAATTGGTAGGTTTCAGAAAAACAGAAGAATTAAGTATTTGCGTGATACTTGATTTGCTTTTTCCCAGTCCTGTAAAAAGGAGACATTTTTCAGTGGTCACGGTGGTCTTCAGATCATGGTATGTTCTTTTTTTCAGTGCTGATCTTAATTTAGTGAATCTCTTCCACACTTACTGGAATCAGGAAGGTTTTCTGTTTATAAACCATAATTTAATTGCTGTATTGTGGTTTATTCTACTTCCCCAGAGTCTCCTCTCATCTTCCAGCTTCATCTCCTGATTTTGCCTGTGGCTTGGAATAAAACTGAAAGAAAAATTATTTTTATTTTCTTACATTAGCAGAAATACTTGTAGACGGAAAAATGCTCCCTCCTTTTTTATTTTAGTGATTTCCCCCTACTAAGCAAGCAGTCTTAATCAGGGACTCCCAAAGGCAGTGTTAGCCTCACTTAGTATTTCGGCAAGCGCAAAGATAGTTCCATGCCAACAAAGTAAATATTTTAACTTAGTATCTTCCTCAATTCTAGAGTGTGTTTACAAGCTTGATGTAAATTGGTTAAATTTGCAACGCAACCTCAATGAGTATCTAAAATCTCTTACATGGTGGGTGCTGACAGCTGATAAATGCAGTTAGGCCCTTGTTTGTATGAGGATTGATTAAAGACAGCCAAACTGATTTTAGTACTGAACGTATTAACAGTTAATTTTCCTGGTTCGTGTACAATGTTTCCCTTTGGACTTCACCTCAGTATTCAGTGGCAGTAAGGTGAAGAAGTCTCTCAGCTCTGCAATGAAACAGAAGTATTCAGTTGACTTTTATAAGAAAGCAACTCCCAGTAGTCTCTGGTCTTCTGGTTACCATGAATCTGGCAGGGCCTGGGGGAGGGAAGCCAGAAACCGAGTAGTCTGCAATATTTCCTTGACCTGATGAAGTTCCCTGTCAGAGATTTGGAAACCTGAACCAACAGATGAAACTTATGCCATCCATGTTGTCATTCCTAGAGATAGCAGTATTTTAACTCTCTAAGGTTTAACAGCCAGCTACATTGTTAGTTCCCTGCATTCCCTGAATGTCAATAGAGAGACACTTCTAAACAAATTCTGGTGTTAATGAAAGATGGAACTTCTTTTATTCCTTTCTGTTGAATTCCATGTCACATTTTCATAACACAACCTTTATTGAATATTTTTGTCAATTTAAAAAAAAACAACTAATGCCAAACCACCCTCTGAAATATTTTAAAAACTAGTAATTACTGTTTTTCGTAATGGAACATTTTTTCAGTCATGTTTAGATCTCAGTTATGTTTTAGCTTCCCTACCTGGTAAATAGTTTACAAGGGTGCAATTTAAAAAAAATTATTTTGTATGCACAGTGCGGTGTCATCTGTGACTGGGTGCAAGAGAAGCTTCAGCTCACAGGTCAATCAGTACCTAAAATATTCACTTAGGGTTTGATTTTTTATTTTTTTTTTTTTTGGGGG
>VZSF01003148.1:1530125-1581472 GCA_013398295.1 Chionis minor | reverse complement strand
TATTAGCAGGTTCTGTACATACCATCTATTGCTCATAGTGTCCATTTTACTTTCAGAGGCTTTAGCCACCTCAACCTATAAAAATGATCAGGGATGTTAACATCAATTTTTAAATTTTTTTTTTCTTTTTTTTTTTTCTGGAGGGGGGAAAAACAGAGTCTGAGTGTTTTGGACCCATCACTGTGTAAGAAAACTAGGTTGACTCCAAGTTTACAGAATTTTTATTGTTGGGAGACTTCTAATAGAGTTAACATAGTCTCCTGGCCAAGTACTGCTTGGGGTATAGTAGAGTTTGTAATACCTAAGAAACATAAAAGGGCAGACTGGGAAATGAGAAGATGGAATTGTTGTATGGCTTAAAAAAGCTGAGAGGGATTAATCCTGTATAGAGCTTATTAGCAGCTGGCAAGGATGACAACAGTAACTGATGTTAGAACTCAGTTGCAGTAAAAAATAACTACTGGAATAGCCACTTAAATAGCATATCTGTTCCCTGTGTCTCCAAATTGTAACTGCTGGTAGATCAAACAAACACTCTTTAACTTCATATAGTGCTATTGAACCAAAACATGAAATAGCCTGCAATTGCCCTCCTAGACTTGTGCCTCTGATTTGTAAGTAGGAAATGCCTTTATTTAAGTTAAAGAGCTCTTTTGAGAATGAAGTTCATAGTCGATACGTGCAGATTCATTTGAAAACAAAGGATAATCAGCAGCAAGTTCAAAGCATTGATTACCTTTGTTCAGATCATGTCAATCTGTAAATATTTTTTTTTATAGACTCATCTAATATGAGCACATTAGCTCAGATTAGAGGCGTGCTTTTGAAGGAAATCTGTAGGTTGTCCTCACTGGCTCGGCTTTTGTTTGCGTTGTGAAGCTGACTGAGCTTGTGAATGGGATTCTTTTCAGATGAAACTGGGAAATGTGCTTTAGCAGGATACAAAATATGCCCCCAACACAAATGGTCTTCCAGTTTTTCAGGGCAGAATAGAGCTCATGCTGAAAGTTTAAAAACAAAACAAAAAGGAAAAACAAACCTGTGAAAACTTCGTCCACTTCTCAGCACCAGCAGTTCCCATAGTACTTCACATTCCTTGCATGTGTAACCTATGGGATGCAGCCGTGTCTAAGTCAGTTTTATAACTCAAAGGTCCATTAATTTTTTTTGTCTGATGTTTTGGTGTACCTGAAAAACATTTACAAAAATTACTGAAATTGACTTAGGACGTTTTACATAGTGCTAAATAAGAGAAAGCAAAGATTTCTTACCGAGAAATTACCATGTTAGTCACAATAAACCTATTTCTCACATTTCAAATTTTAGTCTTAATTTGGGTCCAGTAGAGGGAGACAGACTCATATCTGTCCATTCTTTATATTTCCCTATCAGCAACTCAAGATTACTGGTGAAGTGTCTGATCTATTTCAAAGCAAAATGAAAAGTTATGGAACAAGGAAAGTTTTATAAAGTCCTAATAGCCTCAGACTGAGCAGGATGACTTCCTTGTATCTTGTTACAGCCCATTCATTATTTTTGGTATGGCATGTGTGTCTCATAAAATACTTTATAGAGTCTCTTCAGATGTGGGTTCTTTGAACTTTTATGTAGTTAGAATGTCTGCATAATTGTAGTGGTGGTGATGATAGTGGTTTTTCTCTGGAATAGTATAACCGTAAAAGTCTTCAGCTCTATATTATTCATCAATTTAAAAGAACTTAGTTAATTACAATAGTTCTGACTAGAATAGAGGATCCCCAGATACTATGATGATTGCTCAACTGTCTGAAAACTAAGAAAGTAAGGATGTCATTGTCAGCTATTTTGAAATAGTTTTATATTTGCATTATAGCAGATTCTGCTAAACTTTATCTAGCTCACCTTTTGCTATTAACTTGAAAAGTTCTCTAACTTATACCTTAACCATTTCTTAACTTTACGAGGTTCTAACACAATACCTGTTAATCGATTTATGTTATTTTTAACTCAGTTGCTAAAATTTAAAGATTTTTATGAAGTTACTTTTTTTCATGTGTCTTTTTCCTTACTTTGCAGGGCTTTTCTGATGGTATGAAAATTGTGTAAAATTCGCCGTTATATTAGTGTCACAGATCTTTAGTTTCAGAAGATGAACTCTTGATCTGACTTTAGTGTAGGGGAACAAATCAAGCAAATCCTCTCTTTGGGGGAGGGAAAAGAGAGAGGATACTAACATTTGCTTCAAGAACTGATTATAACAGACAGAAAGAAGTTAGTTTCTTAGAGTTTAATAAACTGCTTTGCAGGTCAGAACTTGGGCTGAACTTTTGCTTTGGTGACACAGGATGAATATTCTCACTTAATATCGGAGAAGAGAACAATAATTGATCTTTATACTTTTGAAAGTAAAAAATTACCATTACATGTAATGCAGCCCAATAATACATTACATTCTGTTGGCAGTAACGCAGCAGCAGAATGCATCTGGCCATTGATTTGTGTACTGAAACTATTCTAAACAATTTCTTGCAGGGTTGAGGATTAAAGAGACCAAGGAGGTTTATGAAGGAGAAGTCACAGAGCTAACTCCGTGTGAGACTGAAAATCCTATGGGAGGATATGGCAAAACCATCAGCCATGTAATTATAGGACTCAAAACTGCAAAGGGAACCAAACAGTTGAAGGTATGTATAGCAGAGTCTCAAAAATATCTTAAAGTATTTCAGGTCTGCATCTTCTATTTTTAGCACTTATTTCCATTGCAAGCTTGTGATCTCCATCGCTGTGGAGTCGGGATGCCAGTTTTCTTTTGCTAGACAACTTTATCCTGCTCCTGAGCATGTATGTTTATCTGCTTTGTGTAGAATATTTAAGTGTTAGTCTTGTCTCCTACTAATTGAAACTGGGGATAAACCCATCACTCAGCAGCCCCTGTAATTTTTCTCTTTGGCAGCACACACTTGTATGTCTTTAACGACTTAAAGGAGAGTGTAAGCAGGAAGAGATGCTGATGCAGTTCCACAGAATTACTAGTACCACAGAAAAATGGGCTGAGTTGGGAATCTCAACTATGATCTGCCTTGGTCAGTGATACGCTTACACTGACCCTGGCTATAAATTCATGTTTGTGATAACAAACATACAAGAATAGTCTTGTTTGGTTTTGTTTTCCTCACTGTTAACTGAGTTTTTGAGGATGGTTTTGGGAAATCTTGTCTACTTCAGTATAAATTGTTCTTCCTGTCACATCCCTTCTTTCTACATGGGGAGGTATGCTGTGAATATTTGGTTTGAACTGGAAATTGAGCTGGTGTATTGCCAGCCCAGACCCACTTTCTCTTTGTTTTCTCATGCCAGTCTCTGTCCACATTGTTCAATTTCTCTTGTCAGTTACAGCACGAGAGAACTGGAAGCTGTCCCTGTTGCTGAGTATCATCTTGCATTTGTTCACTCTGAAAACAAGAATATGCAGAGCAAAAGTGAATAAAAATGTACAGAGAGAAACAAAAGCACATAACATATTCCACATTCACTCTCCCTCACATAGCTCCGCAGAAGATACAGTTTCAAGAAGTCAAGTAGCATAATCCAGTGCTATAGCCAGTTTTTTTATAAAAGTTTTGTTAAAACACAAGAGAAGTGCTGCATCCTAGGTGTAAATGTATTGTCACATTACACAAAGGCATACTTTGTGATAGTAACTGTTATCATTATGTTTCTGGCACTTACTATCACTTCCTTTAGATTATTTTTGGTGAGAAAGTAAATTCTGTGCATCTTCTTCCAGTTTTATTCTCTATCACTGCTCCAAGCATTACAGCTTTATAAAATCCTAGAAACATTGTTGGGGGAGTTGGAGTTTAATTTTGTCTGATGGGAGTGAGCTTTAGACTAATTTTCTCTTCCTTGATTACCATAACAATATGGAACTCTTTTGACCAACTGTGATGTTTGCTTGTCTCCAGCTGGACCCAAGCATATTTGAAAGCTTGCAGAAGGAACGAGTGGAAACCGGTGATGTTATTTATATTGAAGCAAACAGTGGAGCCGTCAAGGTAAAAGAAAAGTTTTGCACTTTCATGCAGGTGTATGGATTCTTGCAGACCTTCCTCTGCCTTTGTCAGAAGGCTCTCGGATTTATTAACCTTTAATGACACGAAATGGTTACAGTTTTTAAGTTTTAAAGTTTTTAAGGGAGACCAGTGTTTTCCTTATCTGGAGAGAAAATTCTCTCTTGCACTGAAAGAACGTGGTCATCTGGTTCACAATTAAGGTCATCTGGCAAGGAAGCTATCACTGATGCTGTCTGGATGAGTTTTCTTTTCTGTAAGATCAAGACATCTTTAAGGGAAGGGGGGAAAAACCAAGCAACTTTAGTCATTTTCAGGCTGACATGTGCAGTGTATTTAATCTTTCTTTTATCGCTCTGGTATTTTCTCCAAAAGATATATACATGTAGAAGGGAATGCTGCATTAGTTAGCATTCTTTTCATATCTGATTTAGAAAGTAGCGTACAGCGATACTTGCTGTTTAATGGATGAGCATAATATTTTGTGTCATATAATAAATCACCCACCTACAAAGGAGTCTTGAACAGTTCTCCCAATCTCTAGTTAATCTGCTGGATTTGTCCTTTAGCAAGAATTGCATACGGTTAAAAGAAGGGGAGAGGGGAGCAGAATATTCTTACCACTGAAAATATCAGGTGTTTTTCAACAGAGTTTTTGAACTTTGATCAGTAGATATGGTATGCCTGTTGCTAAGCCAGTAGTGGGTTGTCTGAATTGTCAGCTGAAGCTTGTCAGGACTGGAATTGTGAACCAAGCCCTTTATCAAGTTCCTGTCACTTAAGGTTTTGACACTGAAATTAATTCTATACCTGGGTTTCTCTTTGCTTTTTCTCAGAGGCAAGGCAGGTGTGATATCTATGCTACAGAATTTGACCTTGAAGCTGAAGAGTATGTTCCCTTGCCAAAGGGTGATGTGCACAAGAAAAAAGAAATTATTCAGGATGTCACCCTGCATGACTTGGATGTGGCCAATGCTCGACCTCAGGTATCTGACTCCACAGATGAAGTCCTTACAGGAAAATTACTTGACATAGATGTGGTGGTTACTAGAATAATTTAAGGAGGTCTAGAAAGTTGAGCTTTTACATCACTCTCAAAGATTCCGCTATAGGAAAAGCAGTAAGTGTTACACCGTGAAGGCCAATCTACCTTTCCTCTCTGCAGGGAGGTCATGCTGCAGTTGGCCACCTCAGCAGCCCTGCCATGCAAGTTAAAGAGGTAGTTGCTGAGTTAGGATTCCTGCACTTGGTCATGGAATATTTATCAGAGTACATCTCCTAACACTACAGAGGACAGCCTTATAGCCATAGTGGAGCTTCCACATGGATATTTGTGATCCACTATGTTCACAGTTAATGCAAAATCCAGATCTAGCTCTCCCTTTCTCTCCACTGCTGTACCCCATCCCCTGCAAAAAAAGAGCACTGTGGGCTGCTCCTCTCAACCAAGGAAAGAGATTATTTTCTCTCTGGAAGGAAATTTCCCAGCAGATGTGAGGTGGCAGCAGCCAGATCTGCATCATTTTATTTATCGGAAGTTCCCAATACAGATTAATTTATTCTGCTCTGTTTATGGTATTGTGTCCATGAAATGGAAATTGCAAGCACTGTGATAAGAGGTCACAAAGTATTTTTGACTGTTGTGGATTGTATTGATGTCCTTGCTTCTTTCAGAAATGTTTTCTAACCTCTTGTTAAATTTCCATATGACTTTGAGTAGAGCTCTGACTGCACTGCAGCAAAAAAAAACCCAAAATCACAAAATCGGGAATTCCTCCTTGCTGTATCTTAACATAAACACAGTATTGAGGGAATTCCATCTACGTTGTAAACATAAGCCATTAACAATACAGTATCTTGGTTTAAAGGCTGGCATCCCTACTATGTGATACTACAAGCCCTTAACCTATTCCATTTCAAAATAAACATCCTTTTCCCAACAAAATCATTTACATGATGCAAATCAAGGTGTTCAAAACTCTTAAAACTCAGCATAATTGTTCCGTGTTTACAGGTTGAACACCTACCGTGCGTGCAGGCAATCCAAGTCTCTGTGTTCCCTGACAATTTTAGTCCTTATGAGCTTCTCTGTGACAACTTTTTTTAAAAGAGGATCTCTCATTTTTGTTTTTTATGTTCTGTAAATGGACGAGGCTAAAGAAAGGGTGAGGAGGTGGCTAAATGATTGTTTAGAATACTGCTGCAGTGAAGCGACCTAACCTTTGACAGGTTATCAGCCCCTGCTGATATAAAATATCAAGTTAACTGCAAGAAACAACTTCTTTAAGCAATTCCTGGTCTATAAAATTCTCATGGCACATACTCACTATGAGACCTCATAGCTGATCTGCAACTTTCTTCTCCTAGGGTGGGCAAGACATCCTTTCTATGATGGGGCAATTGATGAAGCCTAAGAAAACTGAAATTACTGGTATGAATCCTACATGTTTTTAGACCAATATAACCTGTATGTTTGCCAGTTAAAAGAGGATTAAAAATAGGGTTATACACGCACCATCTCTAAATGAATGCCTAACATAACACTTACTCATAAATATTCAGATTTCAATAAGCAGTGATACAGTTGCTAGAATTGCAGTGGCTGGAAACTGTACATGGTATTGGTTCACACATAGAGTGATAAAATACCATACTCTGAACCTGTCTTCCTGGTGAGAAAGAGATTAGAATGCTGGTGCTGTCCTCCTTTTTCAAAATACTTCTGCAGAGAATGTGAGGTTCACACTTTAACAAACAGCCAAACCGAACAGCAACAACAAATAAATAATCTAAAAAACATTGTTAGAATGCATGGTTATGTGAGGCAACTGTAGTGAATTTCTGTGGAGTAGAAAAATGGTTTCTAAAGTCTCTAGCCTTGGTTTGGTTTAGACACCTCTGTAGCAGCTGTCCATTGACTTGAAGCTCTAAGTGCACTGCTGCTTTTCCTACCTACAGATCATTGGAGAAAAAAAAAAAATCTACAGAAAGATCTGTTCTGCTTTTTGCTTTGAAAGAAATGATGTTTCAGTAAGTGACTATCTAAATTTAGATCAAAGTCTGTTTCAATACCTAACTTGAACAGCAGTCTTTTGAAGTATTTCGTCTGTTCCAGAGGTCACTGTATATTCTAATGTCAGATTTATCGTTGTAACATCTTGCATAGTTTTGAGATCCATATGTTCACAGAAACTTATATATCCCTATTTTTTTTGTTGTTGTTGTTAAACACAACTTCTTGCTGAAATACAGCAGCAGCATTTTGTTGTTTCAGTGATGTTCTTTTCAGCCATGCTTGGAAACTGTTGTTTCATGTTTTAAACTGAGGTTTGAATGACTTTCCCCCCGACAAACTGTCCAAACTCACAAAAATCATAGTTTTTCATAAGGTGTATGAGGGGACAGACTACCCCAGTTAAGTGGTACAAGTTTAATTAAGAGTTTTAAGTTTTGTTGCACAGATATCTCCCTAATACAGTAGTGAATGCCACAGAATTTTAGTGTCATACAGGTTTTTCCCTGTGGCAGTAAGATACCAAACCATGAAAAAATTCAAGGGGACTTTTACTTGCTTTAAGTCATTCATACAGACCTGTAGTTCACTAGCAGAACAACTAACAGTTTCTTTTTGTTCTCAGACAAACTTCGAGGAGAGATAAATAAGGTAGTAAATAAATACATCGATCAAGGCATCGCAGAGCTAGTCCCTGGTGTACTTTTTGTAGATGAAGTTCACATGCTGGATATCGAATGTTTCACATACCTGCACAGAGCACTGGAATCTTCTATTTCCCCCATTGTGATCTTTGCTTCCAATCGAGGGAACTGTGTTATCAGGTATGATGTCTAAAGTTGAATTTTCCAGTTTGTATTGGTCCATAAACCTTGGAATTTAGCTGTATGAGCACAGTTATCATCCTTGAAGGCTTTTGCCTCTGGTACTGACATCTGTGATAGTCCCTGGCTTACAAGCTGCATCGGTGCTCAAGAACTGTTCGTGAGCTTCACGGTGGGACAGGCATTTAATGCCAGACTGACTGAGTTAGAACAGGATGGAATTCCTCCTTTTATTTCCACTGACACATCCCTCTTTCTCTAACAGCTCCTGAATTGTCTTATTTCCTGGGTGATCTGTAACAATTATCTTTCTCATTGGATACCTCAACACATTTGTTGCTTGCACCTTAGGGACATCAAAAGCACCAGGGCTACAGACCTCTAATATCATCGTTTCCTGCTTCAGGATCATTTTGCTGTTTGCTGTCCTCATTGCATCAAACTTAAGCTTCCTGTTCTTACTGTTAAAGCATGTCACAGTTCAGCCTCTCCCTACCCATCGTTATTTCCTATGTTGGTCTGGCTTTTTGTGATTCTTGGGTCTTGCCAACTAACTTGTTTTTCATCTCCACTCCAATTCGTGCCTCCGCTTCAATATTTTGCACCCACACAGTGCATTCTTTGCGTGTTCAGTAAAAGTGCTCTCCTCTTTCAGATTCTTCCTTAACTTCTACTGCTAATTTGTGGTCTAGGTCTAATTATGTCTAAACAAGCTGTCGTTAGCAATGATTGCTACTCTTTAAATTGATTTAATTCAGCTGTGTAACCAGCTATTATTTTCCCTCTTAGTGGATCATCTGGTATTAATCTTTCTCTGCTTGCATTGCTTAGAAGTTAAGGTGATAAACTCTTCAAAAATGTTTAAGGTGGACATTGCAGCGCTGTCTTTGCAAAGGCACAAAAAGGTTCTCGTAAAAGTAGAGCAAATGGAGATCTGTCGGTGTGGATTCACTGCAGATCTTATGAAAAAACTGTGATTTAAGAAAGGAAGATTTCCATAAAATAGTTGTATCTTATTTTTCTAAATTAGGTCCTTAAAAACAAGCTCTTAATTGTATATTGTTATTTCAAGTAGTTAGCAATGCTTTGATTTGCCTGCTGATGGCTCTTAAAAGAGTCAGGGAAAAATTAATTGTATAGTATAGTTGATTCTGTAACCTCATAAGAGAAGGAACCGCTTCAGAGGGGAGAACACCGTCTACTCAAGAGTACAGCAGATGATTGCAGGGTGTTTTGATGCACTTCCCAAGGAGGACCATAGGACCATGGCCAAAGCTGCAGTGCCTGAATACTAGCACTGAACTTCGAAATGTAGTTCTCTACCAGCACTTTACTGGTTTTACCTGCAGTCTCTATAGATCTCGTGAAATCTGGAGACCTCTCACTCTTGACTTCACAGCAAATTCCAGTGGTCTTGGAAAACCAAGACTAGATGCGTCTGCAGCCTTTGCTGTTGAGTGTTGTACATCAAACATAAAATGGTTGGGGGCCTAGATCCTGCTCCATCCTTCATGCACAGACCTCCACTTCTCAATTTCCTGGATTGCAAGTGTGGAACGTAAACCACTGCAATATTTACTGGAAGGACTGGGAGAAGGATTGGACAAAGTAATGGCTAATTCATCAAGAGGGCATGTTCTCCAAATGGATGATAGAGTGTATACTTTCTAATGATACTGCTAAACAACTTAGAACGATTTGTTCCTTGCTGGGGTGAGATACTTTGGAACATTAGATAAGACTGTATTGTAAGATACAATGCAGGTAAACAGGAAGGAAAGCACCACCTCTAAGTGTTTTTGAGTGACATGTTTAAGAGCTCCAGAAGTAGCATTTGTATGTCTTGGGCTGTCCAGTATGAACTTCCGACTAGAATGTTTCCTGTCTCTTTCTGGGGAGTGTCCCTCTATGGGAATACACGAGAATTGTAAACTAGTAGATGTGTAGTCACTTACAACTGTATTTAGTCAAATCAAGGTATTGAACTCAGAAGAGCATCCGATCTCTTTCTGTTTGGTTACTCCTTTAGAGGCACGGAAGATGTAGTGTCTCCTCATGGAATACCCCTGGACCTGCTGGATCGAGTGATGATTATCCGAACCATGCTGTATACACCCCAAGAAATGAAGCAGGTACGCTCAGCATTTTAAGAGAAAGTCTAAAAAGTCCCTGGAGTCTATTGGGATGACTGCTATATCTCTGTGTATTCTGTTACTATAGAGTTGTTTAACACTTTGTGGTCACCAGGGTTTGTTCCAGAAAGCTTACCGCTTCCTAAATGCCTGCTGCTTTAATAACCATTTACAGTAACCTGGTTAAAATTAACCAGATTTTAACCTGGTTAAAATTGCACATGCAATTTCTCTGTCTGATTTCTACCCACTGGTGAGTTGTATTGGTAAGCAGATCTAGGGCTGAAAGTGACATCTCATTGGCATGAAATAGCATGAATTGCCAGCTGACCTTGTCTCCTGCACCGATGTGCTTTCCACAGACTTTGCAGGTTACGGCAGGTAGCGCTGTTTCAGGTGGTACGAGATGAAGTGTCACAGTCTGGAACCTTTGGCCGCAGACCTCAGGCCGTTCCTCTACGTAAGAGACGAGAAGGATTGCGGAACGCAACTTCACACACTGCATTTTTGCCTATGCCCTGTGCTATATCTTTTTTATATATATATTCAGGAGACATATAGCTTTATGTCTCCTGAAACTGGGAGGATTTTCGTGCTTCTAGTCGAGTTTGGAAATGTAAGCCCAGTAAGCGCTGCAGAGATATGCTTCTCAATGCCTCAAACTTTTCCTGTGGGGCCATCGCAGTGTATTGTGTATCGATTATAATGCTTGGGTGCCATTATGATGCATCGTGTCAAAGATCCCCCTCATTAGCGTCTCAATGCTGTGAAGTGACACAATGCAGAAGACATTACGGTTTATCATGTCAATTCTTTGTATTATTTAAGAGATAGTGTCAATGGAAGAGAGCGTTGTCACGAGATAATAGTCTCCTGCTGCTGGATAAGTGCCAAGGTGAAGCCGAGGCATTTATCGAATATAAACGTAGAGGCAAAGCTTCATTTTACTTGGTTTGAGGAGCTTTTCACATAGGGCTGTTGTGAGCCATTCTTGGGATGACTTTTTCATACCTGAAAGGACACTTTAAAGCTTTATCGTATAGATTACAGTAGAAGCAGCCCAGTGATTTAATAATATGCTTATGTTTTGTCTGCAGACAAAACCAATTTTAAAGCAAGACTTTTACTCAGTCTGAAGCTGTTAAAGACTGTTGTCTGGACTTCGCTATACTATATGTGAATTTTGTGTAGTTAGGTTAGTAAGAGTACGTACTCTGAGTTACTTTCTGTTAAGGTTGCTATATATAATACCTGCCTAGGGTACTCTATTATCATGCAGATACATGCTGCTAAAGAGCTCATTTCTGAAGGTTGATTTTCAGAAGAGCTGGCTAAGTACTGTGATTTCCACTCTCCCCAGGGGTGAGGGAAAGGAATTGTTTACAGTAGCATTTCCTAAAGCTGAAAGTACAGTCCAGACATTATGTCCCATAAATCACGTTCCCCTAGTCGGTTAATCTCATCTTGCCTTAAATTAAGATTTTTGAGTGACAACTTCTCTTGGGAGAAGAGGAGGAGCTATTACACTTAACTTTGGTTTCTAACTAAATACAATTGAGGCGGTTTAAAAATAAGACATCCATAAATTTATTTCTTATCTTTGCTCCCATTTTTCTTTCATGCTAGGAAGAAGTTCTCACTGTTGATGCTTCTGTGTGAGACTTTTTGCCCTGGCCTTTCACAACTGATTTGTTTATCAGCACAAGAATTGTCCATTCATGTACTGAAAGTTTGTTCATAACCAGTTCAAAATATTTCTCTTTGTGTTGATAAAGTAGAAATCCCATTGTATAGCTCTGCTCTGAGAGCAAGAGCCACAGTTACCTTAGCGCAACCAGAGTAGGGAGAAAATTCACTTTTATGCATATTCTAGTCAAGTATTGTTGTAATCAAACTTTTTTGCATACGCGCCTGCTGTTAGATAGTAGAGGTTATAATTGGGACTTTTTGTTCCTAATCTATTTTACCTGATAGACACTTCTTTTCCTATTTCATAACAACTTATTTATATATGGATTTGCTGGGTTAATGGCTTGCACCCTGGTCCTTCAGTGAGGTTCTGCCAAGTTGCTAGATAAATAGTTATTTTGAAAAAATTGTTAAAGATGTGGCATTCAGGATACCTTGTTTCTAGAAGGGGAAGAGTAAAGTAGCAGTATTTGAATGAATGGAAAGTGATGTTTGAGTGATCTAAAAGATAGGGAAAAGATCTTCAATTTGAAATTGCAATTTGCAGCAGCATTGCCGATATTCAGTATTAATATCTTAGCACAACTCCCTGCCATTTCAGGCCCCTCTCTTTTACTCCATTCCCTACTCTGACTCCCCTAGCGCATTTTTATGGCTTTAATTTAAACGAGTGCTTCTTGATATCTTGTTTACAAAGCTGCCAAAGTGAAAAATACCTGTATTATATGAGGCTTGCAGTTCCAGAGTTATCTCAGCACTACAACACAACATCATTATCCAGTCTGCCCCTTATCACTCAGCTGGTAATACGGACTACCGAGAGACTTGTGCCACTTTTGTTACAGCTTTATATGCTCAGGCTTATTGGTGATATCTTGCTCTCCAACTTTGTAAAGATCTTCAGACTGGTACAAGCCTGAGACTGTTCTCGAAAGATTAGATTCTTAGTGATTTTTTTTCTTCGTGCAGGAATAGGTGAATCATAGAAAGTAACTTTTTGATTTATTTTACTATCTTCTTGTCAATTGAATAAAAAGTGTGTTGTGAGCGGCTAAGGAAAGGGCGTAGCTTTCTGTAGGGCTTTTTGGAGGACTCTGCTGTATAGCGGCGATGATACATCGCAATATTTATTAACTAATTGGTGTTGCTGTCCACAAGACTCCAGCTGTCACTTACTTCCTGCACGTTTGGCCTGGTTTGAGCAACACGGGAGTAATTTCTAATGCTTGGGAAAACTGCACTTTTAGAAGATTCTAGTGTCTGAATTTGTGAAAATATGTACTTTACATCCAGCTATGGTGTGTGGGTTTGAAGGTCTCAGTGTTTTCAAGCTTGACACGTGCAGGGGTGAGGAGGAGCGAGACCCGGGCACTTGACCCAAGCTGACCAACAGGATTATTTCATACCCTGAACGTCACATTCAATATAAATTAGAAAGTTTGCTGTGAAGTGCTCTCTTAATGTCTATGATCCTGAGAAGTTCTTGCCCCGGTGCCGGACCCCTGAGCCCTTCCCTTTCTCCCAAAGCCACAGCACTCACAGTGTCTGACATTTACTGTCCACTGCTGGGAGTGCACAGCTTCCTATGGATAGAATGGGCTAAGTATAATCCTTGTATATTTTATATTGCTATCGGGATCAA
Organism: Chionis minor; assembly: GCA_013398295.1. Classification (NCBI taxonomy): domain Eukaryota; kingdom Metazoa; phylum Chordata; class Aves; order Charadriiformes; family Chionidae; genus Chionis; species Chionis minor. Next base: position 1,568,123 of record VZSF01003148.1, on the reverse strand, counting down.
TACTGGCTCTTTAGTATTATTAATGTTAATTATTTAGTCTTATTCTACTAAATCTATTTGTATTTCAGCCTTCGGGTTTCCTTGTTCTTCCCTGATTTCCCCTTCCTTGGTGGGGAGGGGTTGTCGGGTGATAGAATAATTGGTCTAAACGACAATAAGGTGTTGTGGGTTTCTCAAACCATAACAACGCTTTTTCTGTTTTATGGTATAAGTTCTCACATTCTGCTCCTATTAGTAGATATACTTTGCTAATCATGCAGAATTATCATGAAGGGTTAGTAGTCCAGACATGTTACTTTACTTGCCTTTTGTGATAATCTGTTTTTTAACATCACATTTGCCTATTCAAGGACTTAGAATTCTACAAATTCTAGTTTAGTGTTAAGTTACACCAGGATAACCTTCTCTACCATCGTGTTTTATAGCATGTCTCATCTCTGACAGTTTGCAGATACTAAGGTAAGTAGTATTAGCATGCTCATTGTTTGGGCTGGTACCTCACTCATTCATCCCAACAGATCATAAAACTTCGCGCTCAGACAGAAGGAATTAACATCAGTGAAGAATCTCTAAACCACCTAGGGGAAATTGGTACCAAGACAACCTTGAGGTAAGTTGAGCGCCGTTGGCTTTTCTCTTTAAGTATGACTGCATGTAAAAACACTAGGATAACTTATGCTTGGAAGTGAGACAACCCTCGCCCATACAATAATGTGGTCTATTAAGAACAGTGCTAACTTTAAAAAGAGTGGTAATCCTCCTCCTTCCTCCTTTAAGAAATGCATGTGCTGGAGGGTCTTGCTGACTAATTTTTATTCTGCCGATAGAGCTGTGTGTTTCCTAACAAATCTCCCGCCCCTACGTATATTCAGTTCACTGGGATTCACTGAATTGTAATTATTCGTCCATCTCTGTCTCATCACAGGTACGCTGTGCAGTTACTGACCCCAGCTAACCTGCTTGCCAAGATTAATGGGAAAGACAGCATTGAGAAAGAGCATATTGAAGAAATAAATGAACTTTTCTATGATGCCAAATCCTCAGCAAAAATCTTGGCTGATCAACAGGAGAAGTACATGAAATGAAGAGCTTATCATGTTAGATGCTTTGAAGTGGCTTTAACCCTTACCCAGGGCTGGCTTAGTTATTGAATGAGAAGTGTTAATGGTTTGTATCTTTTGGGACTGAAAAATATTTAAATGTTGGACTGCTTCGTCAGGCCAGAATTAACTATCAAGTGTTCCTATTTCATTACCAACAATAAGATGCTCCATGATGTCTGTGTAACATCTTAGTCTCCCTTTTATGGGTATATGTGAAACAAATAGCTCTTGACCCATCAGTTTTCTCTTTAGATTTCATTACAGAAGAGCTCTAACTGAACTTGAGGCTTAAGAACAGTCTATTTTCTTTATGAATTTTGTTTTAAAGTAGTTTCCTTTTACAGATGAGAACTTTTTTTTTTTTTGGAATCAAAGTTTGTCTGAAGTGCTTTATAATAAAATATTTCAAGACTATTGGAAGCTTGCATGTGTTTGCTCTGGCTGTTGATCTGCTAAAGAAACAGTCAAAATAAATTGGAATTAACAAAGACAAATATGAGTAAAATAGATGTGCAACACAAAAATAGATCTACAGCAAAGGAAAGAAATAGTAACGGGACCTTTTTAAAGTGTTTATTTTTTGTCGCTCTTGTTTTTTATTTTCTGAAGACTCTTTGGAGAGTGCAGAAATACATAATAGTAATTATCTTGGCCCTATTTAAAGCCTTTCTTCCAGCGTAACTTATCCTTTCTTTGAGTTTTCTTAAAGCAGATTAAATAAAAATCGCTTTCCATCATTGTTAGCTTTTTTTTGACTCTGTTCTATCCCCACTTTGTGGATGACCTAGGATCAGGAAAAATTTGCAAACTAAAAATGAAATCCTGCTCTGCAAAGGCTTTGTATGAACTTAGCTGTAGTCTCTTGTTTGAAAAGTATGCTCATTTTGTGAAGTACGGAGACTTGATTGCTTCACAGCACTCTTGAGGATAAATGATTTAAAGATTAAGATCCTTGTAACACTGAAATACAAATCTACGTAACCATGTAAATGCATGAACCGGGAAAAAATGTAGAAGCTTTATAAAGTGACTAACCTCACATTCTTTAGTAGAACCTTTAGTGATTTAAAACACTTCAAGTATGCTTAAATAAGCATAGTTCTTAGGGTAGAGTGGGAAGGGAAGAAGTAATAGCTTGTCACAGGAGCCCAGTTTTAAACACCCTTTTTCTTTGTAGCAGCTGCAAAGTGGAAGAGATAAGTTTTCAATTAATATTTTTAGCTCATCAAAAATTTTAATCTGCATTCCTAAACAAGAAGCTTTCTGACAAGTGCCAAACATACAGCTACTAAGCCATCCACGAAGCCTTCACGGAAAGTCATCGGTTCCTCACAGCAGGAGAATCCCAGTAGTATGACAGTATTACATTAGGCAGACACTGGCAATTGCCTTTTTTTTAAAAAAAAAGAAAAGGCAAAAAGCATCTCTGTTACTCATTTTGCTTTCCTAAGAGGTTTTTCTTTTAAGAGTTCCTGGTTGTTAGAGAAGCTAAAATGATCCCAGAGCCATAGCATGCAGGTTTATATGAAACACATTTACATGGCTTAATTGCTGTGTATCAAATGTAAGAAAGCTTCCTTTGTAAATCATAGAATTCTGACTAATAGGACTAATGTGTAAACTGAGTTTGTCTTTTTGGGGAAGGAGTCCAGCTGCTAAAAACCTCTGTCCTCACCCCCATATGCTCTAGAGACTTGTCTCTTCCTTGCACTGAAGTGATGTTAGTGGAAATTTCTAATGAGCTTTCAGCTCCAAAAGTGTGGACTGGACAGCAGAGACTGCTGGGGAAAAAAAGGCAGAGCTGGAAGGAAGCTGAATGGTTTGGATTTAATAATGGTTTGATCACATTCTACCATCTCAGTCATGTAAAAACCTGTCCCATTCTTCAAAGTAAAATTCAGTGCTCTGTCAGCCAACCCTAATTAGCTTTCGTACTTTAAATAATCTATCTGCTCCCTTCTCTGCATCTGCAGCTAAACGGTAGTGACAGAGATATTTAATGAGTGATTTTTGGTTTATCCGTGAATAATTTTGGCCAAGGAGCAATCCTGCTTTCAGACCTAAAAACCCTCTCTCTTGCTGACTCCAAATGAATAAAGATCGCAACTGCACCATCAGACTAATTTCCATGGCACTACTGCGGCAGGATGGCATGTTCTGTTTCAGTGCCGTGGCACGATGGAAAGAGACCCAGTGAATTAAGCTGCTGCATGGTCAAAATTGAACCTTTTTTTTTTTTTTGGTTGCAGTTTAAAAGTCCTTCTTAGCAATGATGAATGTAGTTATTTAAGAATATAAATACCATTTTTCTTTGAGTTTTCTGAAATACCTAACTGATCGATTTAGAAAGGAGTTTGAATAAGCCCTAAGTAATTCTGAATGCCAGAGCTGTTCACAGCCCCAATCAGCGTTTGATGGCATTGGCTTTTTACTGATAAATTCAGCTCTGTTCACACAGCAGCAGAAGACCTACCATGGGGGCAGTGACGGGTGGTGCCTCCTGGAACGCTGAAACCTTAAGACCACTGTTCCCGCTGCCTGCCATTGGCAGGAGAGGGCAGAAACTCTTGTTTCTCCTCTGGCAAGCCAATTATTTCTTCGCTTACGAAATGTTCTTTATAAAAACTCAAGCTCTGTAAAACTGGGAAGAAATGCCTCTTTTCACAAGTAGTAAAACAAGCGATCCTCTGTAAAACTGAAGCTGGATAGCCTGCCAGACCCCAGATAGCACGCAAAGACCTGGGAAGAAATGAACTGTGCGCCACACGCTGAAAATTGCTGTTGCATCCAACCCTAGTTTCATAGCTGACTTCATGACTGATGGTAGCTGTCACTTGAGACTGACTGCCAGCGCAGAGGTGTGCTTTAGGAAGAAAACAAGATCTCAAAATACACATGGGGGGAAACAGCAGCAATCAGTCTAAATTGACATTTTCCCCAAACCTTGAGCCGTTTAAAAAAAAAATAAAAATCATTATTACATCACGTAAGACCATCCTTACATCTGCGGAGTTAGCCGCAGCCATCGCTCTGTGGCAGAGCGGTGGCTGGTACCAAACCACCCCTGGAAAGGAGGAAGGACCCTCGGTGATGCACAAGGGCAGAATTGGGTGCAGGGTGTGCTCAGGAGGGGTTGTCACCACCTGCCATCAGCTCTGCTGCTGAGGGACTGGGCTCGGTGCAAATCAGCTGGTGGCCAGAAGGGCCTCACTTTTCTCTCCTGTACAGCAGCGGACGAGCCCCTGCCACGTCTCTGACCGCACACCGGCTCTGGAGAGCTCTCCCCTGAGGGTGCCATCTCTCCAACGGCCATTAAGTGCCTATGAAAGATGCAAAGCTGTGATATAAAGGGAAAATCCTTCCACGCTAAATGGTGAGGGAATGTTTATCTAGCCTATTAAGTGACGTCCAGATGACTTATTGGTGTCAAAGCTTTGCCCATGAAAACAGTCTTTCATATTACCGATAAAAGTAGTTGAAAGAATCACTGCACCGTATACAATAACTGCTGATGAAGGATCTTTAAAAAAACCCCAGAAATGCTTATTTGATGCAAAGCTGCCCCTTAAAGTGGGAAGGCGCATGCAGCAAGGAACATTCCCACCAAGTAAGTTTGGTTATTAATATTAAACATGAAAGAACGAACTATTATTTTAATTCTTCTCTTCCTATTTTCCACAAAGGTTGCACTGAATGCATTAATCTTCTAAGCGAAGTTTTTACGACCGATTGCCTGCACACTATGAGAAGTTTCTCCATCCATTACTCGCAGGGAAACGGGCCTTGCTGTGTAGGAAAATATTTGTTACATCTTATCAGGGTGACACATAATCTAACAACAATTACAGCAAGCCCATATTTTGTACTATTTCGGTTTCAATGTGAAAAATAGTTCTAATATTAAACCTGGGGTGGGTGGGGGTTATAGTAACCAGTTGAATATTATAAGCTGTGATTTCCTTTCGATGTGGAGCAGCGCCACACTCGGATCCTGCTCCAAGACAGTGGATACACATAAATCCAGCGTACGTGCCTCCTATGCAGATGCCACGGTGCAGTAGCGACTGAAAGTTGATTCTCTCTCTTTATACATACCGAGGTCAGAAATTGCCGCGTCTTTAGTTTTCATGTGGCCTAAAGCATCTAAAACACAATTAACCTTTCTAAGAAAAATGGGAGATACTCTGAAAACTGACCGAGCAAGAAGACCGCTGGTGTCAAGAAAACACAAGATCACCCAATATCCTAAAAAAACTTTCAAAATCTGGTCCAAATGCCCTCAGTTGCCAGGAAAAATGACCCGATTCCCCTCTCGCGTTGGCCGTTACTGTTGAAAACTGGGGTACCAACAAAGAAGAGCCCTGGGGTGTGCGCAGCAGCTTGCGGCGGGGTACGGGCAATGCTGAAGGGCACCAGGCACGAGACAAGCGTGTAACCCTGCTTTCGGGATGCGGGATGGCCGGAGGACACGCTGGTGTTATGCCAGGCACCTGTTTCAGACCCTGCGTCCTCAGCACCACGGCAGGGCCAGCAGAACGCTCCTTTGGGAAACCCTTCCTCCGTGCTGATACCTGTGCACACACTCAGAGCGAGAGATCCGCGTTCCTCAGAGTGGGAAACGCTCCAGAGAGGTGCAGGTGGTGATGCTTTTTTCTTGTTTTGGCAGAGGATAGTCTAGTAATCAAGAGTCATTACCGGCAGGAGTTTATTTTAGACTCCACTGTGCTTGTCCAGCCTCAGAGTGCCCAGAAGCAAACACGAGCTTTTCCTGCCTGATGTTTTGATACCTTTAAAATGAACAAATTCAAGTGCCTCGCTCTGAGTCAGTTCTGGGAGCTGGGTATAATTACACTTCGGGCTCTCCGTTCACCACCCCTATCACCTCTGCTGATTAATAGCTTTGGAGCCTGTGCATCATCGTCCATATTTTAATTGTGCGCATCCAAGCAAGTCATTAACACCAGGCAAAGAGACAGTACCGGTATCCTGTGTGGTCAAGGTTACACCGGCAGAATTCATTTAGTGGGAAGATTTTGATCATGTGAGCAGGCCAGGGAAAGAGCAGACTTTTCCTCTAAACAGTAAAAATTAAGAACCAATTTATTTTTATTACAAACAATATTTTCAACAACCTTCACCTGGGGTTTTTTTAGGGGTGCCAGTTAAAGTTTTCCAAGGAGGAGGGGATCTAATGCTGCTCACTTGACCTGGTAACTGCGCAGCCGGCACGGCTCTGCTGGGGTCCCAAACCAGCCGCCAGCCCCCCAGCTCTGCCGCTGCCCCTCTCCACTGGCCGACAGCCCCACGACTCTGCCGGCAGCGCTTGAGACAGTTTCTGGTGTAAAACCAGGCAAGCAAGGAAAAAGAAGAGGCATTTCAGAGCAGAAAGCAGGCAAAGGAAGCAGCGTGGGGACGGCAAGAAAGCAAAGAGCACACGCATGTCTGTCTCCCAGCGTCTGCAGCTGACGCTTTCTTTCTCTTTTCCAAAGAACGAAACCTCACCTCCTTGAGTCTGCAATGAAAAGCAGGAAGTGGCAAAACCTGGGATCTTACAGCCCACTTGCCACATCCCGTGATTCTGGCTCACATGGATCCCGTCTCCCGTGGGAAGGTGGAAGCCATGGGGGCTGTCAAAGACAGCTGTGGTAAAAATGCATGAGCACCCCAACATCCAGACCAAGCCTCTGCAGGGGGGAAACAGCGAGCGAAGCCAGCTATGGGCTCCTACACTTTAGGCTGACAGGGGCACCGAGCAAGGCAGGAGGTTCCCTCTGCCCCAGGCTGAGCTCCTGCGCAGGGAGAGGGGGGTGGCCCTGCCCTCTCCCTAGCAAAGGACATTTGCCTGTCACGGACTTTTGTCAAGCAAGTGTCAGAAGGCCAAAAGCAGCATTCCCAGCACGTTCCTGATCCCCTAGACCCGGGGCACCGTCCCTGCAATTTCCGATTCCCCTGTGCACCAAAATCCCCTGGCCAGGACAAGCTCTGCCTGACGGGGTGCTCAACACGCTTGCGACTATAATAGTTGTGTTTGGGGTCAATAATTCACCCCCTTGATGCCCAACTTGCCATTTACTGTCCCGGGCTATTATTCCCCCTCAAAAACAATGGTGGCAACTGGGAGTGCGTTGCCATCAAAGATGACAAAACAGATTTTTACTTCCAGGGAAACCTGCGACTTCCCAGGAGCCCCAACTGAGTCCACTGCCATGGTCAAGAACAGCGAGACCAGTATTGCCAGATCACAAAGCATTCCAGGCTGGCTTGCAAAAGCAAAGACATTGCCCAAGGACAGCAGCATATGAACCCACAACGTGTCATTATGGGGCTCACGAGCCTTCCGTGCCACTGCTGCTCCACGGGTCACAGCTGCCAACCCCCTACAGATGCCATGGAGGGCCAGTGGCACATGCCTCACCTCAATGCCTACGTTTGGGTGATTGAATTGAGCCCCAGAGCACTGCAACAAAAGTAAGGTATGTGAGAAAAGATTCTTAGGGCTGTCTAGTAACCTTGTGTCTGGCCCAGATCGAACATCCGCCAAGCACATGCTGTTTCCTTGATTTGTTTCCTGGTCCCAGCTGGGACCGTGGCTCTGTTGCCCAGGATGCTGTGTGCCCACACAGCAAGGGATAATTTCTGTCCTGGAAAGCTTCCAATCTTTACAGTGAAAATGGGCATTACATTGGTGTCAAATGAGCTGTTAGCAGGGGACATTCCTGAGGGCTGGCTATCCCAGCTCCTGAAGTGGACCTTCCCAGACTAGAAAATACATTGCACTCTTTGGGGGAAAAAAAAAAAAAAAAAAAAACAACAAAAAATGTCGCAGGCTGAAGTATCTTGTTATAAAAAAGTCCTGTGGATTCCATGATCTGGTGTCATGCTGACTTTTGCCATAGGCTTCTAGTTTTGACCTCCACCAACTGTCCCATGCAGACATTGAGGGGATGTGGGAGGTGCTGCTTCCAGTGAGGGCTGGGCTGGGTCTGTGCTGACCTTTGTTGGGGAGGGAAAGTAGGCAAGAGCTCTGGCCAGCTGAAGTACTTCAGGCTGGGCCAGGGAAAGTTCAACTATAGTGAAATTATTTCGCATTGTCTCACGGGGAAGTACTGCCCCTCTCCAGCAGGAAGGGAGCAAGAGCGGGACCAAGAACCCCCCGTGGGGCAGCTGTGAACACAGGAGTCGTAATAACACCCTGCGCACAGTTCAGCTCCTGCTACATTGAGAGCCAGAGAGGAACAAGAGGTAACACTTTGGGGTCTCCCAGCGCTAACAATGTCCAGGAGATGTGGCAGGCTTCGAGGGCTCTGCTTGCTGCTGAGGAGCAGAGGAAGAACACTAGCCAGCGGACGGCGAGGGTGGAGGTGGGCTTGCCGTCCTGCGACCTTCAGTGCTTTGAGAAGTTACAAGAGCCAGAAGATTAGTATTGTCTAGTGGTAAGAGCAGGAGACCAAAGACTGAGTCATTTCTACACTGCAAATTCAACTATGTTGAGTAGTTTCCCCATTTCATTAAGATGTTTGCAGACAGGACCAAATTGTTCATAATGCTCTTAGTGGAATGGCGCTACAGCAGCCGGCTCGTAACCTGATTTCTTTAACAAGATTAAAGGACAATTTGATCCCATCTGCAAAAGCAATCAAAATACTGCAATGTATCTGTGCTCTCCTATAACCATAAATATGATGCAAACATGACCTCATCTCATGTTCAAATGCGACTTGTCCAAGGTGAGAACATCTCTGGTTAGACTTCATGCAGTGTCTAACTCTTTGGCACAATACTTTATAAAGTTAGCAAGAGATTAACCACGTGCCAAGAAAGCACTTTGAAACCGGATTTGTTTAATAATTCACCCTATTTACAGTACAAATGGAGCTCTGGCTTCACTTACATCATTACAAACCTGCACTGGTTGCAATGAGGCCACTGGGGATCTAGACAGAGGTGAGGATGGGTTTTGTGTAATACCATTTTGGGCATTTCTGACTCAGGCCACGCACACTGTGCACCTGCCCAAGCAGTGTGGTACGATTTTAAACAGCAGCTTCTCAGTGTGCAAGTTGCACTGCTTGTGTTGCCTGTCAACATCATCGTGTGCCCTGTGACTTCAGTCTTGAGGCTCCTTCATAAAGGGGATAGGGCACTGTTCCCCCAGGAGCATGTAGGGCTTTTGTGCAGGATTCCCCAATAGACCTGGCTTTTTTAGCCCCAAAAGGTTGGTGTTCAAGCCAAGTCTAGAGAGTAACCTCAGCATGGTAACTTTTTCCACTGGAAAAGGACTTGCTTCCCAGGTTCCCATTGATTTGGACACAGTCACCTGGCAGAGATTTGTTACCAGGTTGCAAGCCCCTGCAGATGCAGTAACTAGAGGTACAGGCCACCCCTCAGGGCAAGCGCTGAAAGCATGAAGCCAAGCCCGAGCAGCACGCACAGCGCATCCTTCCACTGGAGACATAACAGCTGAAATGGACTTAAGAGTCAAGTCCTGATATCCCAAGACCCAACTCTACTCCGCACCCTTCAGCAAGTCATTCTCTTTGGTAACAGCTTCCCAGCACCCATTACTTTGGGCACTTATGTTTTAGAGATCATAAGTGTGTGAGAGTTAAAAAATGTGAAATACCTCTGCAAAACTCAAGCTTCAGATGTGCAGACGCTCTCATGCTAAGGTTGACAGCATCAGTGGAAATTCAGGAACGTAGATGTTGGGTTCTGTTTTCTCAAAGCACCTCAGTGTCTAGAAGGAGCCTAAGTCTCAGTGAAGCTCAGGCTTTGGTTGTTTGGTTTCAAAATCACCTCAGGGATTTGATCCCTGTTCTTACAGCTCCAGGCCATGGAGACATCAGCCTACAGACAACCTTACCAAGCAAAAGCATTGTTTCCTCATTTTAGCACCAGCAAAACACATATGTATCGTTGCAGAGGATACGCGAAGGGTTCATCCTTTAAGCACATGGCTGGATGGACAGTCCAGGGCAACTGTCCAGGACCCATTTCCTTGTCGTTGAGCTCTTGCTAAGGAGGTCTGCACGGAGACCAGAGCTCTGCTTCCCCCCCTGAGCTGCGCGTATCCATTCTGTGTTCAACTTCTCCATATGGAACAGGGAAACGTCCCTCAAGGATTGTTTTCACCACCATTTATTACCAACATTTATCCCACCCATATGGTTCACACACCCACCAACTACTGCCTGCAGACGTTTTCTGCTTTCATAGAGAAGGCAGAACATAATCACCGTTCAATTTTTGGAAACCATATAGAACAAACTACTTCTCTTGGAGATGCTGCTTAACCCTCCCTGCGTTCCTTCTGATCCTCTGGGATTTAAGACAACGGATCACAGAGACAAGCACCCCCAGTTTTTACAGACAAACCTGTTTGATCTAGATCTGCATATAATCCCCACTTTTATTAGGATAAAAACAAAAACAGATGCCGATTAGCAAATCAGTTGTAGGTACAAGAGAGCGAATACGCAGAATGAGAGAACTGACTGCCAAATGCTAATGTTAAAGAATTCAAGCCCAAGGGCTTTGTCCCAGGGAGGGACCGACAACCGCAGACTGGAGCCAGGCAGCCTGGAAAGCTGCTAAAAACCACAGGCGATAACCATGTTTGAGGACGTCACTGCTTATCCCTTAAATTAAAATAGATGTGTTCCTTAAGTACAACAAACAGGAGCCCCCTCCATGCCGCCCGCAGATGTACGTGCCTGCTGCTCTCCCCAGCACACGGCACGGGGCTGCCGGTGTCTCTTCTACACCAGGGGTGGAATAGACCCCCCCGGACTTCCCCAGCCGACCCCCCACAGGCGCGATTGCTCGGAGGGGCTGACGACGGGGTGATTTCATGGCTGCAACAGGAGCCCGCAACATCCCCTGCGATGGCCCCGGGCACAGTGATGCAGGGCTGGGTGCTGATGCACACGTGGGCCGCGGTTTCCAGCAACGCAACGCTGTGACTGGGTCCGTAACTCGGGGCTTCGGGCTAATGCACAAGCATCTTCCACGCAGAGGGAGCCGTAAGAGCGTGATGGGCCAGGGGCCAGCCATGGCGCAGCCCAGACAGGAGGGCACCCTGCCCTGGAAGGCAAAACTCCTCCTTTGGGGAAATAGGGTGGTTTCTGCACAGCGCTGCTAAGGATGGGGTTGGGGATTGAGTCTGGCTGGCTCCCAATTATCCAGAGCGGGACACAAGTAGGTCCCTGCTGCAGGGAAACTCACAGGACTTGCAACCCCATTTTCCTTTCTCCAGGCTGAGGAAGCAAAAAAAGACCTCTGTCCCTCTCCACTTACTCGGATGTAAATCCACAGCACATGGCAGCATCGTGCTGTTTACACCAAGAACCGTCCGTGCCAAGGGCTACTCCCCGGTGCCTCCCAGCACGACCAGCTCGGCTGTGCATGGCGGCTTTCAAAGTTGCTCCTCTCCGAGGGTGGGCAAAGGATCCTCCACCCCGCTGAGGGCACCCTGAAGCGCTGCAGGCTGGGGAACACGACAGGAGCTTCAAACCTGATGCCGGCTCCCTGCGGGAGACATGGGCGTGTCGAGCAGCCGGCATCACCTCCAGCTTCACTTTTTGATTAATGTTCTTCCAAACTTTCCTTGGCTCCCCGCGCTCCCACTTTCTGTCAGCCTTCTCATTACGGATGTATCTTTGCATCGAGGAAAGCGGGAGGAAAAATTGTTCTTTCAGGGTGACAGCTGAGCGAGGGCTATATTATTAAAGGTACCAATCATAGGTGCCGAGCTATCATCGCACGATGAATGCACTTGTCAGGAGCCCGCGGCAGCCGGGGGAGAGAGGGAGGGAGAGAGGTGGCGGGACGGCGGCACTCGCTTCCTCGCTCCTCTCCTCCCGCCCCCCGCTCTCCCTCGCCTTTAATGTTGGCCACCTCCGCTCGCCTGAACTTGGACCTTCAGCGGCGACAATTTCTCTGGCCTCGACAGCACGATTAATTTCTCCTGCCCTCGGCGGGGCCTCCGAGTGCGGTGGAAGTCCAGCTGGCCTGCTGCTGATAAGATGTACCTTTTGATTTGTTTTGTCTTTGATTGCCTTTTCTGTCACCTACAATGGCTGGCCGCCTGGAGACCTCCACATCGCCTGACTGACGGATCTATTTATCTATAGGCTGCTCCCCGGCTTCTCCTCCTCCTCGCTCCCCTCCTCCCCCAAACCACCACCTTGTACCACTGAAGTCCCAGTCTAATAGAAGCTGTGAAGGCTCATCCACCATAAAATACATCTGCCATCCTCCTTCTCTCCAAGATAAAAGCCTGTCAGTGTTACTTTCCAATTCCAGGCAGCTTGATTAATGGTGAAAAGCCACTGCAAGATCGACTTCTGGTTTTTACAAGCACTGTCAGCCGGTCCAGGGTTATGCGAAACACACACTCATAGAAAACAAAACAAAATGAGAAAAGGTTGGGTGGGGAGGGAGGGAGGGAGGGACAGGAAGGAGGGGGTGAGGGTAACCAAATCATATTAGGCTCAAGACTAAATAAAATAGGAACCTGGAGCCATCAACTCTCTGTCAGCCGGGTGCAGAAATACTCTCCGCAGCTCATTGTACCAAGGCAAATTATGGCAATAATAAATCATTGTTGAAGGAAGATTGTTGATAATTTTTTTTTTTGGATGGTGGCATTCAATAGGGGCGCTGGGACACCTGCCACTGGGCTTGGAGCGAGAGCCGGAGCAGGTTATTAGCCTGTCACTCAGCCCTCCTCCCCTCACCCCGCAGGGATCGCAGGCAGTGGGGCTGGAATAAAAAGTCTGGAAAGAGAGATATTAAAAAAAAATTAATTAAATAGCGGAAATATTCCTACAGGAAAAAAAAAGGGGGGGGAAAGGGGGGGGGGGCAAAAGAACTACAGCACTCTGCAATGCTCATTTTTGATAAAGAACATTTTACGGTGGCCCAGCCTAGTAGTGCTTCAACTACTCCACTTCAGCTGTCACCGAGAGGCGGCCATCTCTGGGGCGAGACGCGACTGTTCGAGGGAGCAGAGTAATGCCGCACACTCTGGAAAAGTCTGGAAAAAACATACAGCCCAGAAGAGAAAGCAGGGAATATTTCTGAACTGCTGAGACTGGGCTTGAACAGTCAGGAAGGGGGTTTCATCAGGCTGAATCCCTCAACAAGCGACACCAGGATGTGTGGGGCTGTGGGCACCGTGATGTTGGATCCCAGCTGACCCCTGGCACCCCTCGCAGCCCGGGACCCTTACTGCTGCCTGGGAGCATTGTCTGCTTCCCAACAGATGGAAGATTGCCTCAGCTAAACCACTTACTGCAGCTACCTGCGGCAGGTTTCCCATCCGAGTTGATTAATCCCAAAGTTTCTGGGGTGATGAGGTCTGACCGGATCGTGGGAGAAAGTGCAGACTGCCTAAAAAAATAAAACTACGTCCCCACTTTCACCACACCAGCACGGACAGGGCTTAGCATCGCTGCTTCTAAACTGGAAGGTCAGGATGATTGGCAGATACCTTCTTACTTCTGCCGGCAAGAGGAGAAAGCTGGCGAGGCAGACCTAATTTCCAGTGACCTCACACAGATAACTTCTGTTCATTTGCAGGGTGGCGTGAAGACCAACACATCCTATTTGACCATTTAGAGCGTATGAAGTTGCCAACTCAGTTCTCAGAGCCCAGCACCATGCTATTTGTCCATCGCGCTGGGTGGCACCTCTGGCCTGGCCGTGGTACTTCAGTTTACCTTTGTTGCCTATTGAGAGGCCACCCACATGGACTTGTTTGAGTACCATCCGAATCCTTCCACGTGGTGCATTCCAGTGACCCAGTATCTCCCAGGGTAACAGCAGCCAAACTCTTATCTCACGCCTCAGCTGGACAAGCTCGGCAGGATGATGCTATTTAAATGAACAGAGGAGGGGTGTCTGATGCGCCCGTTCTCCACTATTGCACTGGCCGCCGGGGGTTGCACAAGTGGAGGTTTGCCCCACAGAGAAACCAACACCCAACTTCTCCTGTCTCTGGTAACAACTCCACAAAGGACCACCGAAGTCCTGTGGTGCAGGTGGGTCACTGAGGCATAGAGCAGAGAGCATCCTGCTCAGCTGCTGGGGCCCAAGCAGAGGAGGTCTACAGTGGAGCAACACAGCGGATCTGTTCTGCAGCTTGCTGTCCCCTGAGATGGACCACCTCGCTTCAGAGAGATGGTCCCACTGGGGGTGATGAGGAGATGGCAGAAGGGACCAAAGGAAATGGGCTGATAAGCAAGGAGCAGACATTGCAAGGGAGGATGACAAGAGAGAGAGGTAAGAGGAAGATGACAAGGGAAGATTCCCCAAAACAGGAGAAGAAAGTGTGAGGAAGAAAAAAGGAAATCTAGAAAACAGGGAAGAAAAAGGGAAAGGCAGAAATAAGCTAACAAAAGGCAAGAGAAAGCACAGTCAGACAGGAGGAATAGACCCTCTGTAGAGCAGATGCAATCCCAGAGAAAGCAAGAGGAGAAGCAGGAGAGAGACGGGGTGTTTGAAAGAAGGCTGTGCATTATAAGAGAACAGAGAAGGGAAAGAGACAGAGGAAGAGTAGGAAGGTGAAATGGAGAAGGCAAAAGAAAGAAAAGGACCCCCGAGAGGGCGCAGCAGGCTCCCTGGCAACGCTCTTCTGAGGAAGCTGACGCCAGTAGAAGAAAAGAAAGAATTAAAAGAGAGTCTTGAGTATAGAAGCAAATCCACCAAAACCCCAGGCAGAGGTTTTACTTCAAGTTATGAATTAAACCATGTATTCAATTTGTATTAGAGAGACCTCCGTGGCACACGCTTTCCAAATCAGCGTGCACAGGGGATCTCAAATCCTGCACCCCCTTTTATCACGTTGTTTGCTCAAACAGCTTTTTTCCCCTCAATTACCTTACTAGCCAAAAGCCATCACAATTCACTCTCACCAAAGCCTCTCTCCGATGCCTCAGCCACACATTTGCAGCGTTGGATATGCGTCACCCGGCTGAGGGACCGCCAAGTAGCGGGAATTCGGGGCTCTCGCTCGCTTCCCCAGCCAGGGCACAGAAACCTGGGTACAACGTCCCCATTGTCAGAGCCCTCCTTGATCTTCCCGACACGCGCACCAACGATGAGAGAGCCTCGGCAAGAGCCATCAGCGGGGCCCGCACCTGACCCCGCGCTGCGCAGATGTGAGGGATGGCAAACGAGAGATGACAGAAGAGACCCGCGGAGTAGGGCAGAGCGCAGACAGGAGGCAGGAGCCAGAAGGTCAGCGAGTGGCAGCAGAGAGGGACACCACCGCCTGCATCCGTCACGCAGAGGAAACCGTCACAGACTCCCTTTGGAGTGGGAGCACGAGACAATTTTTCCATCTGGGTGAAGTTAACGACTTCCACACTTAACGGACTAGCTTAAGTGGACACATCCCCAGCCTACAGAGATGACAGTGAGGCACGGGCTCCCGTTTCCACTTGAGTCTGACCTGCAACTGGACACAGGGGCTGCACCCAGGTGGCAGCTTTTCCCGGAGCCGGGTAGGAAGCTCTGCCTTGGATCACCCCCAGCTCAGGCACCTCCTGCCGGCCCGTGCATGCTGGGAACCACTCCTACCCCGGTTTCCAAAGCTTCCCGGACCCAGTGCAGCTGGAGCTTCTGCAACACCCACAAGTGTGGGGCCAAGTCCCTGCATCTGACTGGATGACCCCTGTGCCCATCTTCCCCAACGGCAGGGCTGGGAACAGGTGGCATCAGGAACAGGGAAGGCCCGATTTAAAAAAAAGTAATTAGTAGTATATGATAACATCCTTTTTACACACGTTAATTTTTAAAGCGATAAATATTACTTCTATATTCCATTACTTGGCAAAAAAAAGCTTTCTATAAAATGAGTAAGTATTTCAATTTGAGTTATTTTAAGTTAAAACAGTAGGTAGCTATAATTCCAATTATTGCTGGCCAATTTTACTATCAGTCCTTAATACTGCACTCTGTTAACTACGTTACAATGAATCTATATTGAAATCTCACATCCTTTTTTCTCCAGCCAGTTCTCTAAATCAGAAGTTTATTGTGTATCTGCATTATTATGTCTGGACTTAAGTTCTACTTCAGACCCACAAGATATAACCTTTTCTGTATGCACGTTAGCAGTATTGATGCTTTTTATTTTCAATATCTTATTCCCTCTTACTTTAGGGATAAAAGTATTTCATATCTCTGTCAGTGCAAGAATCTTTGCATGCAATGCTATTTCATTTCTAACGTGGGCTGTATTTTGAATATGACACAGTAAAAGAAATAACAAGTATCTCATAAATATGACTATCTAATTGTACCAAACACCATTTTTCATCGTTACAAAAGCAGACAAAGTTTAGCTCAAACAACAACTACGGGAGATGTTTCACTTCTCCTAAGACAGTCAGCAGCTTTCTTCCAGAAAAAAGATTCTCTCAACTCTTTAGTTGCCCATGGTTTTTTAATTTTAATTTTGATAAAATTCAGCATCTTTGTCTACGATAGTCTCCCACGCAGGGCTCGAATGCCATGTGCACTGAAACTTGGCAGACTCTTCCCTGCTAAACTAAAACACGGGAGTAAGTTCACCATCTGCTTTGAACTTGGCATAGAGTGAGTCGGCCGAGTCTGTCACACATCGCACCATATTCACACGGCAACTCGCATATTCACGCGGCGAGAAAGCAAAAAGGATCTGCAAGCCTGTACTTGCTGCTATCACACCTTTTTTCCTCCGAGCGAGCGCAGCTTGTCGTGCCAGCCGACGGAGCGCAGCTGCTTTGCGGTGTCACTGCAACCACAAACTCGCTGTCTGGAGCGGCAGACAGAGATGGATAGCAAGAACCGCCTGATCAATGGACCTTTTGTCCAACCCTTTATCACAAACAATAGGAGCTGCAACAATCCAAAATATATTTAGGTAGCTACTGGGAACTAGCAAGCCAACTGCTGCCACAGAGGCCAAAGACAGTCCCCCAGCACCAGAGAAATATCTTTTCTGGGTCCCAAGCGGTGACTGTCAGAACCTACTTCCAGTCCTTCTTCAGCCTGTCCCTTCTTTTATTACCCCGAATGCTCTCAGGGCTGGAGAGCTGCATGTAGTTTTCCAGACCACTGACCGTAGGAGTGATGCACTCAAGCTCAGTATTAATGTAAAGAACTATAGCAGCAGCTTTATTGAATGGCTCCAGCCCCTCTGGACATCTATATTGCACAATTTGGACACAGGTGATAGACACCTAAGATTAGAGAGACTGATAACTATATATTCCTAAAGCGTCCTGTCCTTCCAGATAGATTTTTTCAGAGGATGAATTTGCTTTGTCCAATCCAGAAGGCAGGATCTTGCCAGGACTATGCACACATATCATCACTTGCCTTCAGAAACACCAGCCACCCTCCCTCACCCGGAACCAGAGCAGGGTAACTCCATCCCGCCCAGGAGGTAAGCAGTCATCAGATGGCAATCAAAGACTCATGGAACACATACACAGGGCAAAGCGAGAAAACTAAAAACATACATCCAGGAATTGCTAAGCCTTTTAGACAGAAAAAAAGCAAAACAAGCACATTTACTGTTGTTGTGAGACGAAAACAAATTGTGTGAAACTCATCTCACGCCCTTTAAAAGGTCATGGTGGACAAGCTCGCGGAGCTCCTGTGCTCCACCTGACTTGGGAGCCAAGGGGATCAGGCTCCAGTGCCTTCCAGCAGACATCTGTGCAACACAAAGCTCTGATACACAGAAGAAAGGCCATCTCTGACCTCCGTTGCCCACCTCTCTGGGCATTCATCCTGCTCCCAAATCCCTTTGGGTCTTTCTACCACTTACAGAGGTATTTGGCAAGAATCACATCAGGCTCCTGCCAGAGGATTTACAAGAGAAAGGCAAAGCCACCCTGTCAAATCTGCATTTTATTGCTGCAGCAATAGCTTTGCTGGGTAATGGAACAACACAGCATCTTTCCAGATGACAGAGGTACCTGCTGGGAGGGCTCCAGGCTGGGGGATGCTGACTTGGAGAGCACCATCCTCATGGGTGAATGCCGTCGCGCAGGGACAAGAGATGGCTTCTTGAGGTCTTTAACCATTACCATGCAGGTGCTCAGCTCTTACAGACTTACAGGCTCTACAATACCCACAGGTGGTAGGCTGCACCTCCAACATTCCCCATACAAATGCCTCAGAGCATTTAACAAACGCTGATATGAGAAAGATGAAATCTACCTGGTAGCCAGGGGAAGATTAACTCATCCCCAACCATAAGGTAACACCGTGACTCTGCAGCAGGGACAGAACGTGTCCTTGCTCACATTTTTCCCATGGCAAAATCCCCATAGACAGCATCTTCCTGTTCCTGTAGAAACACCAAACAAGTTCCTTTTCCAGCTATCAGATGCAGATGGAAGTTTCCCAGGCACAAAGAGATGCCCAGCCAGGCATCTGAAAGTCTGTCAGTGCCCGTCACCCAGAGCCTCCCTGCTCCGCCCACCCAAGCAAGAGCCAGAGCACAGCCCAGCTCCTCAGGAGCCCAGAGATACACCCATCAGCAGGCTGCATGTAGATGAGAGGGCTTCCCATCTTATCTCCCCTCTACCTTGGTCTCACATTTAAGTGCTGGAGGATGCTAACTACCCCTCAGCTCACATCAGGGATGTCCTGGTGAACTACAACCACAGGAATAAATCCAGTTCAGTCCTACTGAATTCCTCCTTCCTCCCCTACCTCCCCATCCTCACGATGCTCTTCACACAGAGCGCTCTTCAACGCGTTTACCTTTGCTGCAGCACATCATCGGGGGAAATATGAGGTGTGGGTAGCCTAAGGGTCACTTCCACAGAGGGACTGTAGCTCTGACATGAGCAATGCCTGTTTCATACAAGAACCTCCCACCAGAGACCCACCCATGGAACACAAGAAAGTAGGACAGCAGCTTTTACTCAGGTCTTTCAAATCATGGGCTGGAGCCAAGCCTCAATAATGATCCCTTCTCCCGATTTCTAGAGGGTGCTTCTACTTCATTACTCGTACAAAGCTCCCTGGCCTGTAGCAGCGTAACAGCCTTCAGGCAATTTCATTATTTCTCCAATATCTAGAATCCCGATAGCATCAATCTGTCACCTCTGCTTAGGGAGATGATCCAGATTTAAGTTGATTTTATAGCAATTACTTTTAACAACCAAAAAAAACCAGAAAAAGGGTCTTCTCTTATAGTAAACATAAAGTGTTAAACTTGATGAATTGCAGGCAGTCAAAGCTCTGACCATCACTTAATGGACTACGCATAAAAGAAACACTCACTGAAGAAGTGGAGATACTCTACGAGGATGAAATAACATCAAGGCTGTGATCTCTCGGCAATTCTGGAAGAACAAAGAAAAACATGACCATGCTGGTACATGGACCACTCAATTCTCTGACTCTCTTTTTTCTACAGGCACGATCTCGCTGCTGGCACACTGATTTGGGGACTAAGGACAGAATGAAGTGTACTACTTCGTTAATTAGATACTCCTAGTTATGTTGTAAAGACACCTACTTTATATATATATACAGGTGCAATTTGGATCTGCATTTCCATTTCTACAGAGTTAACATTTCTTTCTGGTGCTTCAAGAACAGGCAACATCAATGGAAGAGGCACACACAGAGATGGCACGGAACAGACCCTGTGTTTGAGTCGGGACTCTTGGAGTGACCAGCTGTATGACTGGGGACAAGTCCTGTCCTTCTCTGCAGCATTGCGTTGGTTTTGGTTGGGGTTTGTTTGTTTTTTGTTTTGTGGTGGGGTTTTTTTATGTGTTTGGTTTTGGGTTTTTTTATTCAGACCGTGCAATCTTTAGAGCCCAAAATCTCTCTCATGCTGTAGTTATAGCCAGTACCCACCAAAATGGGCGCTCTCATGCAAAAGCAGCAACTCCTGCAATACAAGCAACAGCTGAGAATTCACTTCATAAAAATGGAAATCCGTCTAGCTTATTTGCTCTACAACTAGGGCGCTTCTCTTTTCACACATGAGATACCCCTGTCACCATTCCAGTTTAAAGGATCATGCGAGCTTCCAGGTATCAGCTACAAAAAGGTAGATACAAGTATTTAAAGCTAAATAAAAGTGACAGCAATGCACCTCAATGGCAGAAAGTTGTGTTAGACCCCCTGGCTTGTGTTACTGTGTTCCATCATTATATTAGATAAGCTTTATCCTAAATGTTGGCTTGCTTCCAGCAGTCTGCATTGCTTAAGGAATGGGAGGCACTGAGATAAGAAGCAGCTTCTTTCTACCTACCTAAAGAAGTTAACACCCCACCCTGTAAATCTCTCCTCCTTTCAAGCGTTACTTACAGCAAGAGGGGCCAGGTTAAAAAAAAAAAAAAATAAAAAAATGCTTTTCCTGTAACTTAGAGATCACTAGTTCAAGCTCCATCCTCAAATGCCCGAAGTAAATTGATTCCTTTTCTAAGCACTTTTAACACACACAAACTCACCTTACAAGTTTATACATCTGCAGAATATGAAGAAAAATTTGTACAGCGGAAAGGGAACACCAGGTCAGGCTGGGATACCAAGGTTAAAGAAAACATCAGTTTCCTTAGTACGCAGGTACTCCAGGCTTTCTCTTATGGGAAGATCTAGTACGCAGCTACCCCTTTGCAATTTTAATCCCTGTCCCCATCAGCACAACACACTCATGATTTGTCATCAGCAGTCATCAGAATCCTGGAGCTCAAGAGCATTCTTAGAGGCGCTTTACGTATAGGCACGTCATACCGCCACATCCTGGCTTCACAAGGATGCACCACCAACGTCTTCCCACAATTCCTTCATGGAGTTACGGCTTCTCACAACATGCCCACTGGTTACTGCCTGCAGCTGAGCTCTGCAATCCCAAATCATCGTATAAATAGCTACACTTGTGGTCACCGTGAGCCCTTACTCTAGGTGTGGTAGGCAGAGTTCTGCAGCCCCAGGAATCCAGCAGCAGCAACAATTCCTTGTTCTTGCACTGCCAAAAGATAAAGCTATTTAAACAAAAACAAAATTCACACTCACATGGTGAAGTTAATCATGCAAAACTTTCTGCTCACTGTTTCCTGCTCCCATATGTCTGGAGCTGCCTTTTTCTTTTATAAATCTTCACACCACAGATATACAGAAGAGACCCATCAGAGCTGTGAGGACATCAAATGGCTGCAGGCACGCGGAAGATTAAAGTGGATAATACTCGTCTCAGATTTCAGATAGCTAATATTCCCCCAACAGTGCTCACACCATTTTTGGAACCATCCACTTTTGCCTTAATACGTAAGAAGGGGAATCTGGGATTATATACGTGCCACGCATCCTGGTTTTCTCCAAAGCAATACAAAAACGTCTGAAACAGCTTTTAAAAAAATTATATCCTAACTGCCCTTCTGTTTTACGGGTTCTATCTATTTTAAGCTCTCAGGCATTCGTATTGCTGGAAAATTGACTGTCCCAATCTTCTTGTTCTCCAACAAGAAATATCTCGGAGCAGGCCTCCCATCTCTGACCTTGACAGCGCGCTCTGCGATGACAAAGTGTGTCACATCTGTGCTCGTTCAGGCTCCAGCCCCTCTGATACAACCGCCAAAGGAGGTGCCAGCTGCCAGGGTATTTCCTCTCTGCCGAGCGCTGCCAGCTTGGCCGGCATCACCTTCACAAGAGCCAGAGGATTGCTAGAACCTGGCCCACGGAAGAGTTTCAATTTTAGCAGATCCATCCAGTAGCATTAATATAAGACAGCAGCTTAAAGTCTATCTGACTAATTAGGTCCCCAGCTTAGAATATTGATTTTGGTTTTAAATGCTTCTTTTCTCATCTTCTTTCCAATCCCATAGACTGTCTCAGTCTAGGCTTAAATTACGTAGCAGCATTCAGCAGACTAAGCGGCTGTAGCAGCACCTTCCCTTGACACCTAGCACGCTTGAAAAATATTAGAAAATATTATAAGCTCTCTAGGAGATGATGATCATTTTCAGCATTTCAGCTTAAAGCAACCTCAATCCTGGCCCCGATTCTAGGATGTACAAATAGATATTGGCGAGCTCCGTTCCCAACCTTTTCCATTGTACGACACGCATCAGCGTAGCGGCAAAGGAAAAGAAAGAACACACATTTGGAACAGATTTAATCCGCATTTTGCCGCTCCCTTCCGAATCGCAGAGCCCGGTGCCTTGAATTGCAGCGTAACATTGCCACCAGGCGGGCAAGCCTCCGTCCTTCGGGGAGGTTTGGCCAGGCTAGAGGGGCCGGTGTTTCGCAGCCCCCAAACCCCCCGAAACAAGCAGGCATTGTTTGAACACCTGCACATCTCCCCGCACAGCTGGGAGGGTGCCAGCAGCGCCGCTTGCCGCTGGCCCCAGTTCAAACCGTGACCTTTTTAGGCAGGAAGCCGGCAAAGGCTGGGGTTTCATGTCAGAAAGCTGGCAGAGGGAGCAGGGAGAGAAAGGGAGCCAGTGGGACGGCCGAGCCGCAGACCAAGTAAAACAGGGTTTCAGAAATGTCATCGGTCTCCCTCCCCTGCACGCTTTTCCTGAAAGCGCTCCTCTTCACTGGCAGTAACACCCTGCAGCTGTCAGGGATTTGGGAAAGACGTGCACTCGCTGTGGGGAAGACTCGGACACTCCTTCGGCAGCCAGTGATCCATCGGGACGCAGTTTTAGCATTCCAGGCAGCGAGGGCTGACTGGGGACCTGCCAGCTGTGTCACACCGCACTGGGGAGCAAACAACAGCTCACAAAAACCTGCCCCAAGCTCCCCAAAGCTGTAATAAAATTGAAGGCCACCTAAAGCTTGTTATTCCTTGCTGCAAGAGAGAACAATTAGGAAAAGCAGTTACTAGGCCACTCGGCTTCCTCCTTTACCAAAAACTGGTGGAGAAATGTGTTTCCCAAATCACAGGCTGTTTACAGTACAGGGACAGGGTTATCCCCAGAAGTAATCAAGGGGGTGCAGCCATGAAACATTTCACAGAGTAAAGCAACAGCCTTTATAGTTGCAGCCAAAAGGACTTTTTTTTTTTTTTAAAACAAAAAACCCCCAACAACACAACAAAGTGTTTGACAAATTAGGGAAAAAAAAGTCCCTTTGTTTGCCATCTCAAAATTATATGGAGATACACTCTAGAAGTAAGTGAATTAGAATAAACTAGATGATGTTTAAGGCTTTCTGAGTAACAGCAACACGCACAAAATCAAACATCCAGCACTTAAGTGCCATGGCACGAGCTGCCACACAAAACCTATAGCGCAGAAGAAAAGGTTATGCAAAGAATTTGGCACTTAAAGCACTACCAGCAGAAAGAGGTTATCAAACTTTGCCTCGGTGTTGGGATTTCACCTAGTTGTCTTACAGATAACTCATCACCTCCACAGTGACTTCAGTTACTTCTGCGATCACATGTGTGATGACATAATAGTCCTACAGCAACCACAGTCACTATTAATATAATAGTAATTATATTAATATGATATTAATATAATAAGTTTCCTGGGGAGAAATAAAACAGCAAGGGAAAAATCAAGCTGTTGTTTAAAATGACTTCATACACGACCAAAGTCTTGGCCAAACTTCTTGCATCCAGTACCAGTATTTCAAATGAATTTGCTTTTAAGCATTAGTGTATTTCTGTTCAGGAGGAAGATAAAATTTTTCCTTACTCCAAGTGAAGTTTAAAAACTCAAGAGGGCAAAACAATATTGGGAATATCATCAGCTTTGAGTTTTGTTGTTTCGACTAATACCCCGTTACTACTATCACGCTACAAAAAGACTGGCACTGTATTCCCCATGAAAATGGAGTTTTTGTTAAACTGATGCATCATTACCTCACTCTCCCACTATTTACTTGTGCAGCGCCTCTTGAATTGCAACTCTTCTGGAACAGGAAAGCCCAGAGGAATGGTTAACGTTCTGTTATTTTGGCAACCTATTGTTGAGAGAAGACCTTGAAGCAAATACAATTTGTCTTTATTTTACACTGACACTCTAAACAGCTGTTTTGAGCGGGATCACTTTCCCAGTCTCTTATGCAGGTATTGTTGTTCTACAAGTCTTAGAATTGTACCAGTATTTAAAGCACCAAAAGGCAAGCATTAGCTCCAAAGATGTACTTTATTTCATTATAAAGCAGATTGTTTAGGCATTATTTCTTTCTGTGAACATCCACTGTATTGATCAGCAGGTCCTGCTTTGAGGACATAGCTGCTTGATAACAGACAAAGATTCCAGCACTAGACAACAAAAACACAGATGCGTAGAACAAGTGCTGCTTAGACGCTGAAGAGCTAACGGTCTAAACTGCAACCAGTCCCAACAGATGATATGACCAAAAACATGAGTACAGCTCCAGCCCAGCCAGAACCACGTGCCCAAAAGTGGAGTCCTTTTTATTTCAAAACAAAATTTGTATTGGGCTTCCTGGAAAGACAACAACAAATAAAAAAATCCCCAAAGCAGAAGAACCACACCACACTCCTTCCCTCTCCTTTTAAAGTCGCTTTTTAACTGTCCCTTATTTCACATCAGAATTGTGCTGTGGCATACTAGTACTTTATGAAAGACAGAAAAATTATTGAACGTAGTGTGAAATAATAGTGAATGGTTGGTAATGAGCATTTCACTTTATTCCAGTATTTTTGTTCGTTTTCCAATTGTGATCCTCACCCCAAGAGTTTAACTTATAATGCCAGATGTGTCTCCTTCCAAATTTGCAGATTTCTCACACATTTGGTATTTGAGCTCAGTGCATTAACAAGGGCTTCTGGGTGTCATCTGTGCTCCTTGGGTACGTAACAGAGTCCCATCACTCCAGGCAGAAACAGCTATTCACATACTGTCAGCCCAACATGCAAAAACACACAGACAGCATGTTGATGCAGTGTAGAGAAACATTCCAACTTTGTAAGTCCTCATTCTGGCTTCCACGATGTCCAATACTGATTGAGAAGTGTATTTACAAGACTCGTACACAAATATTTGCATTTGGTCCTAGGCACCTGATTAGTACTGACAATCTAAATTAAAATGGAAAATTAAGTATTATTCTGGTCCGTGAAAGCCTTTTACTGTAACTTCTCCAATTTGAAGGCGTGGTCCTCAAAAAGGAGTCGTCCCACCACTTTCTGAAAAGGTACTTTTCTATGCACCATTCAAGTCAGTGAAATTATAGGACGCAAAAGCCTTCTACATAAGCAACCACAAGAGTTATCTGACAAGTGTGTCATATCTAGATCTATAGAAACAGACAAGTAACATACATTCTTTTCCCACTCCTTCGTGGTAACGAAACTCAAAATTCATAGCTATGAGCAGTCAGATAACGTCCTGATTGCTACAAGACCAGAATTTATTATCAATGAGAGAAATTTAGCTTTAGCAAAGAGCACAAGCAGATTTGCATCTAAGCAGCCATAACACCCATTTCTTTCTGCTAGCATCAGAACTACAAGTACTACCACTAATGGCAATGAAAATTAGAAGATTTTTACAAAGCTGCCAGTATGACCAAGTTTCAAAGTTACAACTCCTAGGCACAGACTCTGGCAGAATCTAGATTGACCTGAGTTTTTCTGCTTATGGAGGAGGGGTGGTACGAAAGAACACATTATCTTAAACAGAAACTCGAAAACAGTCTCAAGCCAATATTCGACATCTGACAAGGTCTAGCATAATAATTACAAGACAAAACATTTGGAATTCAAGGTATTATTTAGTAAAAAGAAACAACTGCCTTCCAAATCTGCCATGCTGGAAAAAGGAAGGAAGCCCTGTAATGGTCACTGCCCATTGCTGCCCTTCCAGGTAGGGCTTTCTCCTTTTAAAACCCAGCTGGAAGATGAGGCANTCTGACAAGGTCTAGCATAATAATTACAAGACAAAACATTTGGAATTCAAGGTATTATTTAGTAAAAAGAAACAACTGCCTTCCAAATCTGCCATGCTGGAAAAAAAAAACCAAAAACCAA
This sequence comes from Chionis minor, assembly GCA_013398295.1. Classification (NCBI taxonomy): domain Eukaryota; kingdom Metazoa; phylum Chordata; class Aves; order Charadriiformes; family Chionidae; genus Chionis; species Chionis minor. Next base: position 1,542,044 of record VZSF01003148.1, on the reverse strand, counting down.
ACACAAAACTGAACATATGAAACACCGTTTGTGCTTACAACCATAATTATGGAACTTGAGCATTAGAGGGAGACATTTTTCTCACCACGACTGCCAAGGAGCTGCAAAAACGAGTTAAATGGAAAAAAAAAAATCCCTTCTAAACATTCAACCCTCCCCACAATTATTTATTAAAACCTGTAAAGGCTTCAGGTATACTAAATTTGAAAAGGGCTCAAAAAAAATTTCATGATTCATTGAACTAAATCCAATTCAGAAAGCTGATTATCCTAACACATAATTAAAAAACAATTTTCTTAAAAAAATTTTTTTTTGCACCTTTTTCCTCATCAATTTATAAAATGCAAACAGTATGCTAGAAAAGTCTGAACATAAGGGAATATGCTTTGGAAACATTAAAATATGTGTTCCTATAGAATGACATTATCAAGTTTACGTTACTTCTTTTCACCTGACTGGCTATATTTTGAGAATGTTCCTCCCCTCTTTCTGGGTCTATGAGAAAGAGGGTTTAGAAAAGAAGAGCTCCCATACTGCCAACTTCACTCTGTTCCTTTACAAAAATTTCAAAGTACTGATAAATGATAGTGACAGCGAGCAAAATTCCAGTTCCAGACCCTATTGCCCCAAGGAAGTCTGCCAACACAGAGAGGGCACCAATACAGAGACCACCAAATGCTGCAGCTGTAGGGATGTACCTGTAAAACACAAAATGAGAATAGAAAAGGTACCATTAGAGTTTGCTCAGGCTATTACAAATACACTAGGGCTAGTGATACATGGGATCTATGGGAAATATCTACATCAGAGGCAGCCCGTTTTCCAGAAAACCAATCCCACTGAGAATGTAAAGAGTGCAGAGATAATCTAACCAGGTGGTTAAAAAAAAAAAAGGAAAAAAAAAAAGAAACTAGATGAACTGAAAAAAGTCAGTGTCAGAATATTCTCTTTTCTCATGGGTCTACCAATCCAAGATAAGGAACATGCAGTAGCGCTAGTATACTAGGTAAAGAAATAAAAAGCTCAGCTCAACCAGAGGGAAGAAAAATGCAAAGCTAAGAAGAGAAGTTATTACAGTATACCACACAATTAAGCACAAAGATTCAGTTTAATGGCTACTAGCTCAAGTTATTTAGAGATGATGGAAATCTAAAGTTACAATAAAATTTCTGCACCATTTCTGTGCATAGGTCCTACCCTGCAATTAGGAAGCCTAGAGAGACTGACCCCTGACTACCTCTGCATCTAGTGGATGTATGTAGGTACTTGTCTTAAAAGCAAGGTCTGCGAGAAAACAGTGCGCAAGACATAACACATTAAAAATTACAGTAAAAAATACTTGTGTCAGTTTCAAGTACTAAAATACACTCAAATGCTCATTATTAAGCACCCTTTATTATAAAAAGTATAAAAATGAGAAAAATACAACGAAAGAAAAACACAAGCTCCAGAATTTAAAGCATGTTCTCTAATTGTAAGGCAAGAATATGCTGTACTGTGCAAATCCAGTCATTAATAAGAGACAATATTCTATGTCTCATGCAGGTAACATTGAAGCCGAAAGAATATCTGTGTTCTAGGGTCTAGAAAAGGGAAGTCAAAGACAAATCTGCAATGTGTTTCCCCATAATGCTTTGCGTAAATAGCCTGTGAAATATGTATCTCACCTGTTTAGTTCATGTACCATTGAAGTTTCTCTGTGGCCTCGCATTACCATTTGCTGCTCTTTCAATTGTTTGGCAACCTGTATTGAATCAACGAATGGAGCAAGGAAGTTTAGCATCATTTGCCAAGGCCATGGAACTTAGTACTACAGAAAAACAGAAGCAAGACATTTCAGTAAATGGTGGTGGTTTGGGGTTTTTTTGGGGGGGTGGGTGGGTGTTGGTTATTTTTTGGGTTTTATTTTTTATATTATTCATCTGAGTTTAAAACATCCAGTATTTTAACTTCAGATAGATTGTAGTCACAGGCACTTTTCCGCACTGTCACTTATGCAAAGCTTTTTGGATAATTCTAATCCTACTGAGAAAAAGAAAACCTGCAAATTGGTAGGCTCTCATAGACATAATTCAATTTCTGGTTTGCCACCTATCCCCTTCTCCGCGTTAGGGTTTAGTAGATGTTAGCAAAACCATCCTATGAAGTGTCCACTCCTACAGTTCAGTTTCCCACACTCAGTTGAGCTGTTTATTTGTGGGGCCATATCAGTAACAATATGACTTAGAAAGAATCCCTTCTTGGAATATTATTCTTAAACTGGATTTCTGCAATTGTACAGGGTTACAATAGAGCCCTGCAAACATTTTATTAACAACTGAGGGGAACTGAAACTCTACCAGAGGACCTTCTAAAGCTGCCTGTCACTGAATCTAATGTAGTGAGAAAACACACTTTCAGATGATTGAAGTTACCAGTTTTCCACCATATTGTGAACACTTAAGTAATGATTTAGCAATTTTTATTTTTGACCTTGTTTACATGAACTTAAAATCATTTTCTTCAGTATCAGCAAAGTATACTGAAGTGTTAATAGCTTTATGTTAGTTTATACTGAACTAAAAATCTGGCTATACATGGCTGCGAATGCCTCCCTGCATGCCTGACAACAAGTAGCCAGAAGCAAGTCCAAAACAAGAGAGTGCTCACGCTGTTAACAGTAACTGTGCAACTATTACATATTTGTTAAAGAATGGACTAAACCATTCCATATGGCTGCCAAACTTGATTTTCTACCCAAAACCCACACAATACAAACACCACAATGACAACTATTTTCCATCTTGTTTTCCAATTCCAATTTCAGAATGATATAGCTGCTGAATATCAAATATTCTGTAGCAAACAGAAATTTTGAGAAGCTAGGCAGTACATGAATGTGCTGCACTATATTCTCTGTTATGTGTGCTCTCAAGTTAAAATAACAACCTCTAGTTAATCTTCCCCAAAGAGAAATGAAGGACTCTCAATGCCAGACATTGGTATTCAAGTTTTACCTGCAACTGCCTTGCACACAGTGCATCTGTCATTTGGCACTGAAACATTCTACCTTTCATGTTACTTTGCCTCCCCCTCACACTGATCAGATGTTACACTGCATGTTCAGTTTCCTAATGCCAATGAAAGCAATTATTTGAGTTTTGTTGGTTTTGGAAAAACAGTAAAGAAATCAGGGTAAAAATTAGCCCCCTTCTGCCTGTATCCTCCCTTCTTACGAAAAAAGACAAAAAATTCTTATTTTAAAAAGCTCTTCTGATCCAGAAAAGTCACTGTTTATACAAATGACGTTACCAACAAGATTACCAACATAGTAGCTATTTCAGAAGAAAGTCAGTCTTATTCTTACAACAGCCCATTCATTTTCATCATGTAAGCTTACATAATTTATCATTTTAAACTTACATCTTTGGCAGAGGAGCCAGAGACTTCAATCCATGTCTTGGAGAAGAAAGCACAGGAGCCCAACATAAATACAATATAAACAACTGCATGGACAGGGTCTTCTAACACTGAAGAAAAGGACTCTGGAGGTGACAAATAATAACAAAGTCCACCAACTGGATAAGCACGAGCAGGGCCTCCAGATGACGTGTCCTAGAAGAAGCAAGCAAGCAGTCACCAACTTTCTCACTGTTTCTTAGCCATGAAGTCATTTCTCACTGTTTCTTAGCCTGGCTTTAAATCACCTTCACGTCGCTGTGCGTCATTGCCACTACAGCATCACACAAAGATTCAACTTTACTATCACAAGCATTTTCTGAAGTGGAAATGGAATACAATAAGAACAGCAAAAAATAGCTAGGACAGCAAAGAGCAGCCCAAGTTAAAAGGTAAATGGAGACCTAACATCTACACTCATCACAACAGGTCTCATACTCTACCATTAATTTAAACACATTACTAATTTAGGAGTTTCGGTGTACATGACTGCCTGTAGAAGTGTGCCTTAATAGAGACCATCTCTTCAACCACGCATTTTAATGGCGCTCTTATAACGTTGTATGCAAGGTTAGAAGGAATACTCACAGACCAAGTGCCCAGCAGGCTAACCAGCAAGTTGCCACTGAAGCGAGCAGAAAGCATCTGGGAGATGACGTACAAGTTTGACACCAGGGCAGACTGAAGAATAATGGGAATGTTCGAAGTATAGAACAGCTTGATAGGGTAAGTGTTGTACTGGCCACGGTAGCGAGCAGATTTGATAGGAAGATCCACTCTGAAGCCCTGAAAAAGTTTTCAAAAGAAAGTCCTCCATTATATCTTGACACGAACCCATACCATAGGTCACAATTCGCAAGTGCAAGGCCTTGACAGCAACAGAAAAAAACCTGCAATCATTCTGTGCAAGTACACATCCTCTACCCAGAGGGCTACCCATGCAGACACTTCTGCAGAGGGCCTGGAAGCCTGCAGGGCTGCCTAAAAGACACAGATAAGAAGGTATGAAAGACGTAGACATGAAAAGATATCTGAAGTTTCAAGAAGACTGAACATAGCATCCAGGAAAAGAAACATTAAAACTTTCTATATTCTTCAGCAGTTTGCTGCAACAAACAGCAAGAGACATCCAGGCTTAAAGACTTCAAAGTATTTTCCAGCAAAAAGGAATAGCATTTGGGTTTGCACTATTACATGTACCCATTCATCTGAGATTTTTTTTTTAAGAGGCCAAAGTCAGTCAGAAATTTTTCACTATGAGGGTGGCGAGGCACTGGAACAGGTTGCTCAGGCAATCTGTGGAGGGCCCATCCCTGGAGGGGTTCAAAGTCAGGCTGGATGAAGCTTTGAGCAACCAGGACTAGTGGGAGGTGTCCCTGCCCATGGCAGGGGGCTTGGAACTAGATGATCTTTAAGGTCCCTTCCAACCTAAACCATTCTATGATTCCAAGTCTTTTGTGTGGCTACAGTAAGTGTGTAAACTGATTAAGAGAAGCTAGTGTTAAATGAACACGCAGACGTTGCAGGTACAAAAATGAGTCTTCGGAAGGCACTAGAAAGTGAAAATATAATTTCCTGTAGAAGGAAGCAGATTACAGATCTACTTCCACACAAACAGTTTTACAGTACTCTTTAATCCAACTGACCTGGAAATAAATTACAATAGCAAAGACAAAGATGGTGGCAATCAGATTCATAAGGTTGGGGAGATTCTGACGGTAAAAGGCCTCACGAAGAGCTCTGACTTTGTCTGTACGAGTAGCCAAAAGATGGAACAGAGCAATGATGGCTCCCTCAAATTCCATGCCTTGAAAAGGAACAGAAAAAACAAATTAGGTGTGCTGTGATTATCTCCAAGATTCAGCGCTTTGTCTCATTAGGTGTACTTCTGAACTACAGAACTCGAGTGAGATTTCTCCAAGTCTTTTTCACCTTAAGCACACTCTCAGAATTTTATTACTGTTATCCTTCACATCGGCTATGTTATTTCCAATATTTTTTTCAAAACCCTCTATAGTGGCCTAGAAACTAAAATCACAACCCAACAATCAAATGGGATAACTTAACTGTTCTCTAGAAACACTGATATTCACCAAGTTCCCCCTTTTCTCCTCCTCCCCCAGAAAAATTAAAAACAAACCAAAAAAAAAAAACAAACCAAAAAAAAAAAAAGAAATGAGGGAGGCAGCATTCTTTCTAATGTTAATTCATGGGCACAGCACTAGTTGCTGTGAGTGTTACAGCAAATGTGCTAACCTCACTTATGTTTCCTACTACAGAGCACCAAACAAGATCACCTCCTGTCAGGTTTGCAGAATAAGGTCTCTGGGGCAAAGACTAAGACATGCAAGGAGCAGAAAGAACCAGATGATATTTGTCAGTAAGTTGGGCAGCAACCGTAATACAATGGCAGTCTACCATTATTGAGTTTTCATGGAGGCACCGTAACAAACTAAAGTTGAGGAAATATCTCGCAAGACACTACAAAATGAAAAACAGATGTCTTTGCACTTGCACCTTGCACAGGAGCACTGTACTAGCAAGATTTACTACATAGCTAAGATGCTACTAACAGCATTTGGCATTTAAGTTACCATACTGCAAAAAAAAAAAAAAGATTTTGCCTTTTTGTACGAAATTAAGACTTTTCTACAACTGACATATTTGTATTTTAAATTATCATTGTACTATTCTATATAAAAATGTAAAGAGTTGGAATTTTAAAAGAACATGGGTGGGAAGCTGCTTCGTTTCTTACGTTTCGTATGATAAAAGTAATTCAATCCTAATGCAAATAAAGAAAATAGACTATGCCATACTACCTCGCCCTGTGTTCACCGTGGTGGGACTGAATGCCTTCCACACAATAGTCTCACAGATGTTGGTAGCAATGAAAAGAGAGATGCCAGAACCAAGACCGTATCCTTTCTGTAGGAGTTCATCCAACAGCAGAACTATCAATCCAGCAACAAAAAGCTGCAGTAAAAAAAAAGAAATAAAGCATTAGTCCCATCCATTTTTAATTTTTGTTAAAAAATTAACTTGCATTAGAAGATAAGGAAAGAAGCATATAGATACATGAGGAGGCAGGCACACTCTGATCTTTCTTCTCTGCATGTGGGGCAGGCAGTCCGTAAGGTTGATTTTTTGATTATTTCAGAGGGAGAATAAGCAGAAAGGACTAGAAATTACCTGAATTGTGATAAGCAAGCAGATACCAGCACCCATCTCAGATGGGTCTCCGTACATTCCAGTCATTACATAGACAATAGACTGTCCGATGGTAATGATCATTCCAAACACTGCAGAATACAAAAAAATAAAAAAGAAAAAAAAAGGTATGTATTTGTTCTGGAGATTTATGTCAGTGGGCAATTAAGAGAAATATAAATCACTTCTTTGTAGAGAAAGTTGGGAAAGAATACATAAGTCACAGGACGTTTAAATTCAAGGTTAAGTTACATTTGTTGTCTGAAATCTGGCACTGAAAATACAAATATACATAGACACTTCAGAAACAAACATACTTAGAAGCCAGACACTTTGGTTACTGAAGACTGATATAAGTATTGAAAAGTCTGATGGCGTTAAGATATTACCTTAGTAATTTATGATTTTTTTTCCCAGTAAAAAGATCAGTAAGCACTGTGCTACAGCACAAAATAGCTGAATACTACTCAAAATTTTCTAAAAGCTGTTTATCAAGAGACAGAGATCTCTTATTGCTGAGAAAGGACCATGCTTGAAACTACAAGGTAAAAACTACAACAAACATCCCAATATTATCTTTTTTAGGTTAATACTGACAACAGTTTAAAGGCTGGGTCCCCACAGCCTATATAACGCTTAGTTTATCCGATGAGATTACAGCAGCGTTGCCAATTGCTGACACTTTTCCTTTACAAACCTATCTGACATTTAACAGCTGACAAGCCAGACAGCAGCCAGTAAAAGGCTGACGAAATACAGAAAACCATAGCACAACACGAATACACAGCATGACAGAAACCCATTCATCACGTGGTTAGTTTATACTTTCTATTGTTAGGGGTTAGATACTATAAAACACCAACCTTTAATATCAGCTATTACTTACATTTCTGCGCCCCATTGAAGAGAGCTCTGTCCTTTGGGGTGTCACCAACTTCAATTATTTTGGCACCTGCCAAGAGCTGCATGATGAGCCCAGAAGTGACAATAGGCGAAATACCCAGCTCCATCAACGTACCTGCCAGACACAGGAAGCACCATGAAAGAAAATAACGGGGTGTACCATACCCAGGCACCTTTGAAGTCCAAAATTAGGTTTTTCCACCCTTTGCATTATGACAGAGAAGACAAAAACCTCAAAATCTCCGCAGATCTACATGGTTTCAGTGGTAACAGAAGCTTGTTAAAAGTCAGTCTGATAAGCTACTGAGAAGTACTGCATATACTTAAGAGCTATGTTTGCTGCAAAAAGACTTTTGCTGTCAGGAACAGCTTTACTTTATAAAAAACATTACAGTAGAGTGCAATATCAGAACAAGTCCAAAAACGTTTTGGTCCAAGTTAAAAGCGTCCCTCCCAAAAGACTGATCATACCTCTATTTGATGCCAAAATCACTCTCATCCAGTAGAAAGGATCTGCTGAGTCTGATGACATGATACCAAACAAGGGAATCTGAATTTCCAAAACCAGAAGAAAACGGGATTAAATTAGGGACTTCATAACACCCTTTAGCCTTTTCAGCTCTTCCTTAAAAACAGGGGAAAGAAACATACCTGGCAGCATACTAAGAAGATGAAGAGTGTGATAGCTGTCCATAGTACCTTTTCCTTAAACTGAATCTAAAGGGGGAAAAACCAAACAAACCCAACAACAACCAAATATGATAAAGCTGTCAAGAACAAGATCTAGTCAATCAGGCAAACTTTCTCAGTTGATAAAATGCACTTGATTTTTCTTGTGAGGGGACAATGTCCAGGACATCCTAAAGAAAATAACTCACTCTTCATCGCTGTTATACTATTTAACAGCAAGGAAAATGAGAAAGCTTTATTGAAACTTTAATCCAAATAAACAAGCTTACACCAATGGAAGGTAATTCCAGCACTTCAACTATGTAAGAAATAAATCTTACATTTTCACAAGAAAGAGTTTCTGGTGAGAAAAAAATAAAAATACAGAGAAGCTTATCTTAGTAAATAATCTTAGATTAGAACTTAAGAAGCAAAGATTTTCAAGCTGCTATTTTAAGCTACTGTAGTTTACACTCCAATAAGTACTGCTTTCAAAATCTCACTGCTATGGCATAACCGTATCTGCACAACTGTATTTACCAGCAAATATATTCTTGTACAACCATATCCCCACTACAGGATGTACCAGACAAGCACTTCACAAAAAACAGTTGTGCCTAGAACCGCCATTCTGCCAACAGGAAAAAAATAAACAATCCCACAAATGCAAACTAAGCTGCAAACATTTTATATTACACAAATACAGACATACGAAGAAAATCTTATTAACTTACTTTCCGTTCCGGCTTTTGAATTTCAGGTAAGATAACACAGAAGGGCTTGATTACTTCAAGAAATTTTACTGTAAGGAAATTAATTAAAAGACAAAGTGAACACACAGATACAGAGAATACTGGGAAAAGCTCAAGTAAAATGGAATTTGAATACATAATTTATATATTAGATGTCCCAGCTAATGACAAAGGTTTGTTGTTTTGTTTTGGTTTTTTTAAATTAAATTATCTGTTCTAAATATAACTTACTAGCTGAACCTCTGTATACATACAATATGGACTGGAAAGAGAAAAAAAGAAGTCAAGAGGTTTGTACGTTGACAGCCCAAAAAAACCCCCCTTGCCATTGTTTTGCATGAGTTTATCAATACCCTTGAACTTTTATTTCATAATAGCTTCTCCTCTAGGCTGGTATTTGAGAAATACAATACTCAAGAGATTTTTAAGTCAGAGTTTACTTTTAGGCCATACAGTTTAAGAACTCCTGCACGCTGCTGATAAGGAACGATTCAAGTTACTTTACAGAAGGTCTCATGCCATGATCTCCTTCTAGTCAAAAGGACATATCCTTAAATCGGAAAAGTTGTGTCAGTCTTAGAAAAACACATGCAAAAGGAAAGACTATCTCCAAAGTCCCAAGTTCTCCTATGAGCAGTGAGCTTTGATTTTAACAGTTGACATTAAACTTCTTAAGATAAATCTAAGACTGCACACATATTTTGGACTGATTTGAATTGTGAAGTGTACAAAGATGCAGGAGAACTGAAACTACTGGCGGCTTTCCACTTCTTTGTTGAAGGCAGCCACTTCAGTGTCAATTTTGTAACGCTTTTAGAGCAGCCATAAGAATTATTTAATTTTCAAACGATTAATTGCTTGAAAAGTTACACTGGATTGTGGCTTTCAACTTAAACCAAACCATGATTCTCTCCTACACCTATGAGAATATACAGATTGACTAAGGTGCTTTTCAAGCAGCTCTTCCTCGAGGCAGGAGGAACGACTTTCATTCATTGGGATTATTCTGGACTGCAGATCACTGTTTAGAGTTAGTCTAACAATGTCATTGATTTTTTTGGCTTAAAGCGTTATAACCAACGTGACAGCTGGTCTCTCCCCGCCGCGGTACCGCACCGGGCACAATCCGGCCTGGGATGGCCGGCAGCAAGACTGCCGGCCCGGCGAGCACCACAGAGCACCACTCCCGTCCCTAGGAAGATCTGCCATAACCAGGAAACGGGTCTTCCACCATCAGAGGGCAGGGGGGGTGGGGATAATCCAGAGGGAGCCTCCGAACCAGAGAAGGGAAACCGGCGGCAGGCTGGCCGCGGAGGGAGTGCCGCCGCCGGCGGGCAGCCCGGAGGGCCGCGGGCCCAGGCTGGGGGCCGGCGGGCGAGGGCAGGGCGGCCCCTCAGAGGGGCTCCGGCGGGAAGGGCCCGTCTCAAGGCGCCCGTGAGAGGGGAGCCGGTGGCCGTCACGCACCCCGCGGAAACCCCGCTCCCCTCCCTTCCGCCCCCGCGGCCTGCCGCCGCCGCCGCCCGACCCAGGCGCCCCGGTACTCACTGCCCATGGCGGCCGCCGGACGGGAGCAAAGAGCGAACGGCGGTGGCGGCGGCCTCGGAGAGACACGTCAGGGATTGATCCCGGCCGCCCACTTCCGCTTCCTGCCACGCGCCGGCTCCGCCGGGTGCCGCCGCCGCCACCGCGCTGACGCCACCGCCAGCCAGGGCGAAGCGCCTACAACTCCCATCATGCACTGCTGCCAGACTGACCCGCGCCCCCCAGGGAGGGCGGAGGGCTCCTGCTGCTGATTGGCTTCTCCCGGGTCCATGCAACCAATCAGATGACGGTGCGGTGCGCGGCTTGCTGGGAGCGGTAGTCTCGGTGGCCGTGGCCGCCATCTTAATGAGGTGTCGGGCTGGCAGTGGGGATGGGCTGCGGTGAGGTCGTGGGTTATTTTGAGGAACACACGTTTTAGCTACCAGTAATCGTAACGTTGGTTTAAGAAATTTTGACAAATAAATACATAAGTAAACGCTTAAAATTTATTTTCTGCTTTTGTGTTTTTGTAGTGGAATTAAGACATTTTTCACTACGGGGGTGGTGATACACTGGTGCAGGTTGCCCAGGGAAGCTATGGCTGCCCCATCCCTGGAGGTGTTCAAGGCCAGGTTGGACGGAGCTTTGAGTACCCTGGTCTAGTGGGAGATGTCCCTGTCCATGGCAGGGGGGTTGGAACTAGATGATCTTTAAGGTATTTTCCAACTCAAACCATTCTATGATTCTTTGTTTTACGCCTTTTTCTGCAGTAAGAAACTCCCTGCACTCGCCATGTAAAATGGCAGTTGGTGGTGTCATACTGCCAACTGTACCCCTGCAGCTGGGTTTAACACACCCAGATCAGGCAGGGCTTCTAATAAAATATGAAACATTGGTAAAAATGTGAAACGTTGTGCTGTGCGTCAAAGAAGTCACGGTACATCAACATGTCACTGCATCACCCAGGAGCACCAACGTGAGCAAAAGGTTGATCTTTGAAAGGCTGGACTTGGTGATCCTTGAGGTCCCTTCCAAACTGGTATTCTATGGTTCTACGATTCAACAAGTGAAACGTGCTCATGCTGACGTACTGCTGAAGGTGTTTCTGAGAGCCATGTACTGTCCTCTGTGCTTTCCAGGTGTTTGTGGAAGGAGTTATCACCGCTCCGAAAATGAAAGGTAACCAGAAGTGAGAGGAAAGAGAAAAGCGAATAGAGGTGTTAATACAAAGCAATTAGAGACAGCCTATAGGCTTTATGAAACCCATAACGGCTTCCACAAATCTCCGTGATAATTTTTTGGGTATTCTTAGGTATGCTTCTTTTGATTATTTGATCTCTAATTTTCTGAGATTTAAAAGACTAGCAGTAATTCCCACTTCCTGGTTTTTTCTCCTCTCTCTCTTTTTTTTTTTTTTTTTGATTAT
>VZSF01003148.1:1459422-1530116 GCA_013398295.1 Chionis minor | reverse complement strand
TTTTTTTTTTTTTTTTGAATTATTATTTTTTTTATTGGTGAACAGTATATTTGCCCGTCTCCAGGCTTCTGAAACCATGCATCTCCTCTAGGAGTTATTGAAGACATCTAGCGATGGGTCTGAGAATGTTTTAGTCAGATCTAGTCCAGAGTGGCTTATTTCAAAATATGCAGTTTATCAAAACTGATTTTATCCCACCCATTTCTAATTATGGATAAAGCAATTGCTTTCCAACTGACATGCTATCTTGCAGAGTTGATTTGATAAGCTCATTTTGGCTTACTAACTTGGGCATTGTCCCTGATTGACCAGAGCCGACAGGTGGAAAAGAAGGAAGAACTAGTTTTGTGGAAGTCTGGGCAAGGAAGCAACAGCAGCGATACCAGGGATTAATGGTAGAAGCATGCAACAAAATGCCAGAATTTGCTGAATTTATTAAAATAAGGCAAACTATTAATAGTGAGAGGTGCCGATAACATCACTATGCCAGATCACTGCTATGTCAGAAAGAGTAACAACTTTATCCGTATCTAAATGGGTCATCTGCTTTTATCCCTTTAGAAGTCGGGTATCTAGGTAGTTGTCCAGACTCTCAGCAGTCAATGGAGAGAGTGGACACCTCTAGAGAAATACTCATTCTACCTGTTTTACACATCTGTTTTCAGATTAGATGAATCATCCTCCAGAGGTGTCTACCTTTATTGATTATAAGAAGGAACTAAGGTGACCACTTCAGACTAGATACCTATACTTTATACACCTGGTGTTAAAAGAGATGAATTCCACCCATGAAGACTAAAGGTGTCTTCTCAAAGGTGTTATCACTGAATCAAGCTCCGGCATTTTTGAAAGATTCTGAGGGGAAGCTTGTCAATCTACTGCTCCTATTGTAATTGCTCTTTTGACAAATAGATAATGTCAATCTTCTGGAGTCTCAGCCTATTTCCCCTCCACACTGACAACTCTGTCTTTAAAAATCGGCTTTGTGGGATACAGTAACACATGCTCTTTGTGCTAGTAGCCTCTATCTGTGCCATACGAATAGATAAAAATATTTAATAGACTGTTATTCTTTGCATCGCCCACCTGTGAGACTTCTTGGGTTCCTCTTTTTTTTTTTTAAAATCATTTTAGACAATAAGATAATTCAGTTTACTACTGTAAAAAAGGAACCTTATAATTACATAGAGTCATTTACTTAGGCATGGAAGCTGAAAACTCATTAGTTTTTTGCTTACATCTCTCTTCTGTCCATTCTGGGTCTGAACAACTTCACATTTGGGATGAAGAGGGTACAGTTCTACAGCTGAAATTTGCCGCTGAAGTTCAATTCTAGGTAGAAAAAATGGTTGATTAAAGCTAGCTGGCTTAGGACTTACAGTGAAAAAAACCCCCTGTTTTGCCAATGAAAGTAAAAACAAAATAACTAGAGAAGCCAAGATGAGCTCCTTTGTATAATCAGCTGTCACTCTGCAAAACAGAAGAGCAAAAGAAAATGAAGATACAGTTATTGGGGAATTATTACAGGAAAGTCATGTGAGACACTGGGTCAGATTTTGGCCTGATGTGATTCCCTGACTTTGTCAGTTTATCTCGGGGAACTATTTTGGCAGCCAATTGCAAACTGAGTGACAAAACAGGAATTTGATAAACCCGGGCTAATTTTTACACTGTGTTTGGGAAGCACCTACTACTGCAGGAGGAATCAGTTCAGAGTGATGCCAGTTGATACAACTGGAATGGTGATGATGATGAGGAGGAAAAGAATAGCGTGTAATTAATACACTGCTCTTTAGAGAACAGCAACATCTGAGAAGCAGATGTAGATTTTAAACAACTTCTTTTCATGTTTCTTCTTTGAACCAGATCAGTCCCTCTTATATAACCAAGCTAATCCTGCTTTGGAAATAGTGTAATTAGGAGCATTAAAAACATTAATATTCACTTATTGTCTCTGAAGTTTGTTAGCCAGCATGTTCTGCTGTTTCACACAGTGCAAATCTTCAGCACTTACTGCAAAATTATGTCTCTCAATATACCTCTATTGCATTAGTACAAAGTTGATATTTAATTACTGCTTTTGAAATTGGGCTTCACTCTGTGGTGACTGACTACAGATGCTGGACCCAATCGTACTGAATTGTACCCTGATGCAGACACAAAGAGCGTGTGATTGCCTCAATAGCTGGAGGTAAAAAGCAGAAAATCGGGGCAGAGAGTAGAAATGGGGAGAGAAGCATTGATGAATTTTTCACTGCCTCCAGATGCTTCCTTTTAATTCTAGTGGCATTGCTCGCACAAACTGGCTACAATCTCTATTTGAAGAGATCCCGTTTTACACCTCTGTGGCACATTCACACTCTATTCCCACAACAGTGCATTTTATCAGCGTGTCAAAGCTTGCATGTTGCATTGAATAAAGGCCTTTTTTTATTGCTGGGGGGATAAAGGAGACACTCTTGCTGTTGTTAGACAGGGCCTTGTAGCATCTGTGGGCTGGAATCGCTAGAGGACATTACAAATCTGTTCGGTTTTACACCCCTGTGTCAGAATACACTCGCGCAGGAACGTTCCCCAGACAAAATAGGGCTAATTAATATGTGTAGCATTGGTCTGCAAGAGGGGTCCTGCGAGAGCAATAGCCCTTTGCGCGCCAGGTCTGTTGAGCAGCAGGATTCGTACACCGTCTGTGATTTTTGATGTACAAACTCTGCCAGTAATAGTCTGCCTAACCACAAGGTGGAACAACTGCTTTACTTATGATGCCATCTCAGCTTGCATGAAACCTACTCAACTGTGCAAGCAGGTTTTATTACTACCATTATTTAATTGTTGTAATGCATCGATGCCCAAGGGTCCCATTCAGGACCAGAAGTCCATGTGCGAAGTGGATTACAGTAAAGTCCGCAGTCCTGCAAGGAACTTCCTGCAGATAGATCCCAGTGTCGCACCCAGTGCTCAGGTCTGCAATACCTGAGGAGATCACGATGATCTCTTTCTCAGCATAGTATAGCTATACTGTTAGAGATCCCCTCTCTTCAGCGAGGCTCCCCAAAGAGATCGGCGCGTGGGGCGCTCCATGCAGTTCTGCTCAGATGGAGCACGTGGATCTCCAGTGCTCTGACAGAGCGTTCCAGGGAGCAACCACAACCGTTACATGCTTTACCTCCCCTTTGCCTGCCGCCCCCATGCTGTCTCTCAGGCTGTTTGACAGTTACTTGTTAGATGTCCATACGGATTTATCGACCCAGGTAGATAAAGGCAGCATAAATTGGGATGTGTGAAACAATTCAGATCACAAGTGGAAACTCATGGTCTTAATGGCAGGTGAGCATGGACATAAGGATGACCTTCAGGGAACACCGAGTAGACAACATTTCTAAAACAAATTTACTATGCTGTTAATCTAAAAGAGGCTTTACTCCTAGCTCCTTTAAGGACAACAGCCAAACTCCATGGATTTCAGCAGAGCTAGAGTGTCCCTCATAGTCTGTACTCAGAAGATAATCTCCTAGCTTGCCTGAGAAATCTGAAGCAGTGTGCCCAAAGGCAGACAGGAATCTTCTGTAGTGAGGAGAAGCCGAGAGACACATTTCAGGTTGAAGAATCAGGGAATAACATTTTCTTACATAGATTTGAACTTTTCATTATTACAGGGCGATGAGAGGTACAGGGCTATGGGAGATGCTGCGTGAAAATGTCTTTCTGTCTAACTGAAACAAAGAAATTAGTAAATTAATTTTTTTTTTAGCCAGTCAAACCCTCTGATTCCTTAATAGAAGAGGCTTTAAAAAATGTAAATTCCTTCTAGTCTAGCTGGTTTCCAGTTGAAGAAATGAGTTCTAAAAGATGAAACCTGCAATTTCTAAAAGGCATGAAATTCATCTCCTATAAGTCCAGATAGGTAAGAAATGCAAAATTTTATCCTACCCTGAAGACCATAGGGTGTTTCATAACTGTGGGTATTTGCAAAAAATTTTCCATTTAGATATCTAAAATGAGATACCCAGACCACTGATTAAATAGAATTGCCCTAGATACATCAAAAGAAGTAAGCTTAGCTTCCCCACCAGGCATAAGTCCAATATTGCAATGCACAAAAGAATTTCCAACATCATTACCAGGACATGAGAGGTTAACTGAATGTCTTTGTACTGCTTTGCATGAAATGTTTTGAATCCTGAACTCCTGTTATGACTCACACCCCTATTTCTCTCCTATTTGTTCACCCAGGCACTCGTAGAACATCACTTTATTCTGTGCATTTATGGCAGTACTTAATAAGGTATCTAAAATACTTTATAATACTGTAACTTTAATCAGCCATGCTCTTCGCTGACAGTATGACAGCAGTGCTTTCTCAATAACTAGGATCCTGATTTCTGGCTCTGATAAGACAGACCTTCTATAAAACACGCGCTTGTGTAACACAAAGAGCCAGCGGCTAAACCCTGATCTTGTCAAGAACAACAACAAAACTTCAATAGGACCAGCATTTCATCCCCTGTCTTCAAGGAAAGCCTCGATATTTCAAGTAGAAACAGAATGTAACGTGTAGTTTTGCAGCGATAGCAGTACTGTTGATTCAGAAAAAGCTTTGTAGAAGCTTCCTTCCATTTGCTAAAATGTGCCACGAGGGGGACAAATTATCATTAAAATTATGCAAATCAGCAAACAATGTCAGGCAGATACTTGCCACTGTCAGTACATGTAATATGGCCAGTTGAAACATATGCAAGAAGAATGAAGAGGTTTTACATCCTTCCCCGAGGGATGCGGTGTTGGCTACTGCTGGCCACAGGACTCCAGGCAAGATTGACAGTGGCTGGTTCTCAACTGACAGCCTACAAATTATACCAGTTCATGGTGAACCAACAGGTGAGTATTTCAGCAAGACTGAAAGGCCCATGGCTAATACAAGGTTAAAGTCTCTTTTAACATCTAAACACTTCCCACGTGTTCTCCTCCTGCCTTTTTTTAAGATTTCTGAAATCTCCAACATATTTTTTTATGTAAAAACCTCCACAGAATGGTTATTTGTCATGCCCTACTTGTTTTACTGTAGCTTATCTAACTGGATTCTGTAAAAAATTATAATAAAGCTAACCAACCCAAACATGTTCATATTTCTAGAGATTAAGAACTAGCTTTCACTTATATGGTCTTGCTTTTTAATCATCAAACTATTGACCTGGAACCATTGTTTAGGGAAAACAAAAAACAGTGTTTGGAACATTAAGGAAAAAAGTGCTTGTCTTGGAAATATTAATGCCAATGTCCCCAATGTGTCTACAGTCTAGTAACCAGATACATAGAGTTCTGATAATGGACTCATTTACATAAAAATCACCGCCAGCTTGATTCTAACAGTCACTGTGTGGAAGTTGCCCAGGACTAGAAATCATCGCTATTAACTTTCTGAGAGAGCCTTTATACCTTTGCGGAGACAGCTTTCGGTGCAGAGCATTAATTTAAGCTAGAATTTTATAAGGCATTAGCAAAAATACCTTTCTTGCTAAAAACACCTTGGACCCATATTTGGGAATGGAAAAGTACCAATAAGAGGAGGCTGTCCAGTTTTCAAGTCATCAAAGCTTAAACGATGCTGGATCCCTTTAGTCCAGCTGGAATGTTCTGACAGTAGTCAAAAAAATAACAACACGGACATTGGACTCCTGTGCCTGCATGGGTTGTTGCTTTTCAAATAAATGTTTGGTTATTGAATTTGAATAAGCTCACACACACGATGACAAAGAGTTACACTCTTCACTTGTACATGAATGCGTACTGTTGCGCTGCATGGGAAGTGGGGACTGCGCTTTGCTTGTAATTGCATAACTTCTTCTTGCAAATGAAACATGTAATATGTTAATATTTTTGCATGCAGTAATTAGCATATGTATGCTTGAAAATAAAATGCCGTACATGTAAAGTTATGCTTTTGATCCTGGAATAGAACTGAATTCTGTTTATTTTATGGATATTTGCAGCTTGCTGAATAATTCTTTGAGTCTTTTACTTTTGATCTCTTGACAACATCAGCTTTTACATCCAAACTGTTTGTAAATTACCTTTTGAGCTATTGTCTTTTTCTTTTTTGGAATTCTCAGCAGCAGCAGAAATTCATCAAGTAAATTCTCTTCCTGGCTTTAAAACCAAAGCTGAAACCTGAGCTGTTCTGTTTGGTATACAGTGAATGAGCTTTAATTTGATTTTTATTGTATTTCATTCAAACTTTATTATAAAACATCTCCCAGGGACACTTGCATGAGAAACACTTTGCAAGTAAAAACAGCATTGTATTTCCAGTCTCCCATTTTTAAAGGTAGTTATAACATTTTTATCATGCTTGCTCATCCCCAAAATATACCTCTGTATGGCAGACAACTGCAGATGTTAGGTAATGGAGCTAGATGTCTCTGTAGGTTTTTCTAATGGATTTTTTCTCATACTATGGGAGGGTTTCACTGTGTCATTAACCCAGTGACCAGCACTTCTGCAGGCTGGCTGAGGGCAGTCCCCAGGCAGCTCTGTTTCCACTGTTCTTGGACTCCAGTTTTTTGTCTCAACTGTTCTATTGACGTGAAAATTGGTGTAGTTTTTTTAACAAATGCCCCTCGAAAACCTATGATAATTTAAATAGAACAGGTGGTCTTTGTGGATGGTTCAACAGTGGGTTTTATATTACAATTTCTATATTGTTATTCACAGTACTTGGTTCCTTCTCTTGAATTGATCCACCCGTATTTTTCAGTGGAACAACACTGACTTTCAGCAGGTAGATAATTTTGGGTCTGTACTCAGGTCGGGCGTACAAAGCGTTTTCTTGATAACTTTCTTTTCCTCTAAAAATTGCACTTTAAATACAAACTAGATACAAATTACTCACAACTTATCACTTCTTTTTAATCAACATTTGATTACTGTTTATCTCTTGATCTCAGAGAAGGCTTTTGTAAATGCTAACAGGATGACGGGCTCGGTTTGATCCTGCTCCTATTACAGTCATTGGCCAAAAATCCTGCTGGGTCACATCCTCTGAGTGGATCGCATCCCTGTGGATCTCCTAATGCACTTTATAAAATCTATCCAGTAAATCCAATAACAACAGAAATACGATTATATATACAGTGCACAGATGGTTCCAAAAAAAGTGAGCCAAAGCTTCACTTTGAATTTGTGCTTATAAAGATTTACTTTCCTCATAAAAGTAACCCATATAAGTATTTATCAAGATTTACCTAGCTCAGCTAGGAAAATAGAGCAGTAACGACAGGCTGATCTGTGCAATATCACAGCATATTAAAGTCCTCCTTCCATGCAAGTGGGCCGGACCCTGGCCAACTGGAAAGGCAAGAAAATAGTTAACACGCCCGAGTTTTACAGACATGTCAAGTGGCTTAGCAGTCTTTACTGAGCATTTCTGTTACAGTGGATTGCCTGAAATAAGGAACAAAGAAAACAGATTAAAGATTGAGCCGCTTAGGACAGCACCATTAGTACAGCAAATTTCCTGGCGAGATAACTGTTGTTTTGTGCATCAGACGACTGCTCCATGCTGCAACGCTGAGCAGGGATGGATTCCTAATCCATTTTGAAAAGTACTTCCCAAAAACCTTTAGGAAGGTTTTATCAACTGCGAATACTGGGAAGAGGGTGAAGTTCCTATCCCGTGGTTCTGTTCATATGCCATTTGGCATCTTTGTATAAGAGCACGAGAAGCCACCAAGCAGTAAGCTATTAATGTGTGAGTCATGGCAAGGCTTTGCAGCAATTATCAATCTTTGTGTAGTCTTTGACTATTTGTCCCCTTCGAGCGCTCCAAAGAGCAGGCTTTACAGTGGGCTAGCTTCAGAGCTGGGGTGAATGCTGGTGCATTAAGGCACAGTTTGAGGAGTAAATTTTGGAGTGGCAGTGCTGGCAGAAGCAGCTGCCATACCACACACCCATTAGCAGGCACTTGTTCCATCTCTATGCCTCGCTTTGTGCTGTGCCAGCAATTTTTGTAGCTTCATGGCAATATGGACTACGAAACGATCTGGCTGCAAAAGACTTTTTCAAGTTCTGCAGCTGAACTACAGATGTAGTCTTTTTCATATTCGTTTAGGAGTTTTGACTGCAATGTGAGTGAATAACTTAGGTGTAGTTGAGACTCTTAATTAATGAGAGCAGCGTGCACGTAACAGCTTGGGCTTCAGCATGGGCTGTCCAAGCCAGCTAGAGATCATGCAGAGTTGCTAGGGCAGCTGACACCTGCGCTATTGAATCTTCATTGCTAATCATTAGATCTGGCTTGGGTACATCTATTCGGCTTAAAATCACAACTGCGATATGGCTATAGCTCTGCTATCAACATACACCTACACACAGGTGTGACCCAGACCAAAGAGAGGAGCTGGAATCTATCAGACGCCTTTAAAGGCCACGTCTTACTTTTTTATCTTCTTATCTTTCCCTGTGCACTTTGGGTTGTTGTAAACTGTTTAAGTAGTTAAGTGGGCAACACAGCATTAAAAGGCCTCATTACTGAAGGATGCTGCAAGGAGTAAGCGTATTAAGAACGCTTTGACCTTTGTGTCTTCTGAATATAAACTAGAATTTAAGACTTCACTGCAATCTGGAAAGACCTGTCCTGCAAATAGCACACGGCTTAGTACAATTCTGTGGGACACGATCCCTGTAGAGTCCTTTGCTGTGATCCTTCTTAAAGGCAAAAAGGACGACAGAGCTCATGCCGCCAACTGTCACAGAGTACAGTATTCACCATTGCAATTTTAATCTTGGCAGTTTAAGAGGGTGATGGATTTAGACATGTCATTACTTCTGTATCCATTAGAGTAGTTACGGCCATCTCTGCATATAATTCTTAGTAAGATCAGTCCTTCCATTGGTTTGCCTTCTAGAAAATGCAAAGGGTATCTGTTTTTTTTTTTTTTGTGAGCATGGTGAGGTAGATTCTATCCTATTCTGGGTGACTGTCATTGGAATCCAGGGTAGAATCCAAACACTCTGTCTCAGAGAGAGCGTACAGAGATAGCAGTGTGAGCATCTAACTTGTCCTTCTGGAGGCGTGTAGAAAAATATACACAAATGATAGGCACCAAAATGTCTGATATGATATGTGGGACCTAGATTAAATATGGCCTTTCTTCCTGCAGGATTTCAACTGACCTTAAAGAAAGAACTGCTCCCTTTGTTTTTAATGAGGTATTGCTGCGGTGAATTAACTGAGAGTAGGGGCAGAATGAAGAATAAATGGAACAGACGCATCTGAAATGGTTTTAAAGACAAGGCTGGTTTGGGAGTTTTCTTCCCCTTCTCTTCACCACTGCTTCACTTTGCCTTCCCTTAAATCTCTGTGCTCTCTCTCCCCTCTTATGGGCGTAGACAAAACTAGCACAAAATTCCTTTGCCTGGTATCTTTAACACTGCTAACAGGAATCATCTGGAGACTGGAATGTGAATATTACAGGTTATTTAGACCTTGACCTTGCTATTTAGGGCCCCAGCAGAGAGGCCAGCCAAGATAATATTTTTTATTTGTTTGGATGTTTGGTGGGGTTTTTTAGCAGTTTGATTCTCTATCCACTAGATATGGGATTGCCATGGAGTAACATGCTTAGCAGTGCTCAGTAGACAGCCATCTACAAGCAGTGACTTTCAGCAGCTCGACCTGCACTGTGTCTGACCTTCTGGCTAGAAAGAAAGGTCTAGGTCTCTCTCCTAGAGACTCTAGGACCAGTCTCTCACATCTCGTCTTTCACTTTATTGCCTTTTCATCTTCACCAGAAGGGTGAAATCCTAACACTGTGAGCCTCCCCCTGAGTGGAGAGAGTTTTTTAGGTCTGAGCATCTTCTCGCACCTTTGTTTCATCACTGACTTAAAAAATAGTTATACTGGACTTACACACTAGTGTGTGCAAGAGAAGGAGCTGTCCTATTTTTTTTTTATTTATTGTATAACTCTCTCTGAACTGATTTTTTTAAAGGTTGCCAACTAGCTGTTGCACACAGGCTTCCAGTCTAATGTATTAAAAGGAAACAAAGCCATTAGGCAGCTTTCTGATCAGTGCTGTCCTGCAAAATAACTGCATTTATTTATCTTGGTTTTTTGTTGGGGCTTTTTAACTGCAGGAAAATGCCAGTATATCTCACTGTCTGCTTAGTAACAGACATTCTCTACCCTGCAAAGCTTGTCTTGACCCAAAAGATTTTTGGAGTGTCAGGCCTAATGTGCTATCAATTACCTGTCAGTAAGGACTACAAATTACTTGTCAGTTTAACTAAGATTATTTACCCATGCATGCTGGTGGGGAAGGCAATACAATCCCTAGTATCAATTCGGTAACTCAGCAAATAGACACCACATTGTTTATACTTCAGCAATGTCCTACAGCCCTCCTATGCATATTCTGTAGGCGATTCCTTGGATGCAACAGTGCCTTTTGGTGGCTAGTTAAATGCATGACCGGTCTGTTATGGGAACCCCCAGAGAACTGAAGCTTTCCTGTCAAAGCTGTGGTAGAGCATTTAAATTCTGGTCTCAGAGACCCAGTAAATCTACTACACTCCTGTAAAGCACCTTCTCTTTTTTGCTTTGTAGCAAATGTGGCTATCTAAGCGGCATAATTTATTAAATCAAATCTGCTTGGAGAAAAATACAGCTCACTCATTCTTCTAATTACTACTGTTCAAATTTAGTCTCAATTAGTGACCTCTCAATTTGCTGAGATTAGTTCTGCCTGTGTAGAAGTGTGACTAGCTATGAAGGCACATGCAGTAAGCCTTACATTCCTTCTACTTAACGTATTACACAATTAGATATCTCTTGTTGCTTTTCTCTGAAGGAGTAAATAAAATCCCCTTGTTAGCTGCAAACATCCAGTCTCTCCTTTCCCAGGAAGGCTCAGTTTCTGAATGCTATAGACAGCCGTGGTACCAAAAATCAGGGAGATGACAGCAGTGCAATAACGTTATTATTCTACCATTGTATAACACTTTTTGCTCTCTGGATCTCAACATAACATTACAGACATCTGTGAGCCACTGCCTCTAAAACCACAGCAAGGCAGGCCCACAAAATGAGTAGAGATGTATTATTACAACTATTTTACATGGGTGAACCTGGGCGCAGGGGCCAGATGCCCAATGACTAATAAACAAAGTAATTGAACTTAGAACAAACCCCAGAGGTTCAAATTTCTAATCTGGGCTCTAGTTACAAGACGTCTCCCTGTGATCCTCCTCCTCATACTGGAAAGCCTGGAAAAGCCTACTGAATGGGTCTCACAGCTTTTTATGTTAGGATTCAGCAGTTGTTTCAGCCACGTTTGAAAGGAATGAGTCAGGAATTTGTGTATGTGGGAAGTGGTTTCCTCTCACATTACTGTATGTATGGATGAAATACATTTCCTCTACTATGAAGTTGCTGAATGAGAAAATAAAGTAGTGCAGCTGACTGGCACTTTAGTGGCTGTACTTCGATCCTGATAATGAAAAGCCAGCGGCCTCGGGAGGCCAGTTTGGATAATGCATTTCGTAGAAAAGCTGGTGAAGTCACTTGCATTCTTATAAAGAATGACTAGAAAAGGACAAAGCGGAGAAAAAAATAGCAATACTGAAACCTGATAAATTAGAGACCAGGTTCTTTAGAGAAACCTGGCCTGAGTGAAACTGCAGGAGAAAATCTGGCTTTAAGACATGAGCTATAATGCTGTAGCAAAGATGCCTCCCTCTGTGCTTCAGACAGTTTTTATAGCAACTAGTGTTCAGGAATCAGAGATAATGATAATGGCTTGTGCCTGCAATCATTACAGCCGTGGCACGCACAGTATGCAAAGCATTTAATGTCAAACTTACCAGCATCACGCAGCGAGACGGCAGCAAGACTAAGTAGAACACAGGTCACCTGCCTTCCAACCCCGGCCGGAGCCAGAGGAGCAGCGCCACTGCAGGGCAGGCAGGTTTTGTTTGCAATGAGACTGAACTACACAACTGGGCTTGGGGCTAGAACCTGCTCAGAGCTGAGCATCCTCAAATCCAGGGAGCTGGTAGGGTCTTCCTTCCGTCCTTCAAAGCTGATTTGTTGCTGGAGCAATAGGCTTCTGGGAAGTCTGGAGCCTGGTGAACACCCCAAGTGGCTGTCCCCATCTTCTGGGGAACTGAAGGGGAAAAGGAGTTGGTCAGGCAAGCGGGCTGAGGCAGAAATGGGGTTAGGGAAAGAGAAACAGAACAAACTTTGCACAAAGCTTTCAAGAGGACTCTGAGTGTCTGAAGAGAGCGCTACAGCCAGCAAAAAATTGGAGAAGGAAGGAGACATAGGTAAGGGCTGAAAAGATTTCCCCAGTTGTTCCATAGCTCAGCAAAGAATTCAAGATTCTTTTTGACTTGAAGCCTGGAATAGTTCCATATATTTAAAGACCAGGACTTTTTTTGATGTACTTTGATGAGCTATGCAGAAACAGAGTTGCCAGGTATATGTTGAGAAAAGAATCTTACTGCTGTCAGTAAAGAACTTCTAAAAATAATGCTATACATATGTATATAAACCACAGAGGCGTATACATCCTGGAACACTTAAACGCCTTTTCGTTCGAAGGTAATTTCTTGTGGCGTGGCAGGCTGGGCTGCCAGGAGCCACAGCTCTGCACCATGCTGGTCCTTTCTGCTCCGGCAGCGCAAACACGCAGCCCCAGCACGGCCTTCGCTGTGGCTGCAATCAGGGGTTATTAGTAAATCATTCCATCAGGCACCCAGGCAGGGCAGTAAGCACAGAGGAGACATTCGCCAAGAAAAGAAGGAAAGTGTGCTTCCGCGTACCTTCTATGTATATTTTAGCCATTTTCCAATATTTCCTTTGCTTTCAACCTCTACGTGTCAAATGATAGTAAATTGCAAATGTACTAGTTCCAGCTGAGCACAACTGGGGGTGAAATAGCTTTTCTTTGAAGCTGAAGCTAGAGTCCACTTGAAAAGCTGTAGGGAGAGCCATAGAAATTTGCAAAAGAGTAACTGAAATTCTGACCTGGTGATTCAAAGCATTATGATTCATGAAACAAATTTGCAGAGGAGCTACATAATCCATTAGGAGAGCAGCCTGTGAAAGAGACCATCGCTGTAGCTAAGATAGCAATCACTAGGTAAACAGCTTATTAAAAGAATGTCATTGTCTTCCAGATCAGCAGAAAAACAATACAGATCTTCCTGAATATATTTTAACATTAAAAAATGTTTATTCTAGCATTTGTTTTCATTGCTTTTCAGGTGATCAAGGATCTCATTACACATTTGAAGTAGAGGAAAAAATACAACATGAAGATTCAGGGCCAAATCCTTTACATCTGAACCCTCCCTAGGAAGAGATGGGGAGGATCGTTCCACCCCACCTTGGCTCTGCTGCATGTGCTAGAATTCTGGGAGCAGCTCTCGTCTCTCTTGCCAGTCTTTTGGTTTTGATGCTCCCTCAGCATCTCACCTGGAGCGTGTTTGGGAGTGCTCGTAGAGGAGCTGACAGCTCTGTGTGCACCAAGGCAATTTTCTGTTGGAAAAATCAAGGCTTTCTGAGGGGCACAGTAGAGCTGGTACACAACACAGAAACTGCCCCATGAATTTCCATATTGCACACACGCAAAATGCACGCGTGTGTGTGCCTGGCACAGGCAGGGACTGAGCCACGGGTGATTGCAGCAGTGGTGTGTGAGGGTGGGTAGTCAGGTGCCTGATGGTTTACATACATGGGCAGTTCCTATGATCACATGTATGAAAACAGAGGCGAGAGATCTACAGGGATCCTTATGAAATCAGTTATACATGGACAACCGAAAAATAAAACATTAGCTGGGGATAAAAAGGCAGAGCTTCAATTAGCTTTTTATAGCATTTAATTTTTTGCTTTACTCCCTGTGTGCCACATGACCAGCTACCTCTCCAACATTTTTCTTCATATTTGGCAACTAGTGATGTACTTCAGCAATTCAACTGCAACTGAAGTGTGTACCTTTGCTTAATAATCCCCCCATTCATTTAAATAGTCGGTAGCTTGCCAGCGCTGCTTTGTTTGCGTTTTAGAATTATGGATGATGTTAAGACAGCCTTGATTAAACGCTCAGCTAACTACTGCTCAGACGGAAAGGGGCTGAAGTAAACTATTATTTCAGTGAAACTCCCAAGCTTGGAGAATGCATATTCTGTAATTTTTTTCTTAATTTTTTTTGGGGGGATTTGTAATAGAAAAAATTAAGACTCTTAAGGACTTTCCCAGCAATGTGAGACTACCCATGGACATATCAGAGACGTAGTGTTCATATACTCTCAGAAAGTTTTTGGCTGAGATCTATACCTCTCAATAAGTGTGCTTTCTGCTTCTTCCTTCCTCCTTCAGTCAAGCTTCC
This sequence comes from Chionis minor, assembly GCA_013398295.1. NCBI lineage: Eukaryota > Metazoa > Chordata > Aves > Charadriiformes > Chionidae > Chionis > Chionis minor. Next base: position 1,515,726 of record VZSF01003148.1, on the reverse strand, counting down.
ATTACCAAGTATTGGTTTAGAAATTGTCGTCGCCCCAAGGGCAAACCATGAACTACGCGGGGCCTGCACAAAATTACGAAGTTAGTAGCCTCGTTCTAGATATTTAATCCAGAAGAAAACAATTCTCTTCTTGATTTAGTGCCAGACATTTGGACTTGGGCAGAAACAGAGAGACGCGGAGACACAAGAGTCCCTGCTGTCAGTCAGACTCCGTGGGCAGCAGGAGATGTGATGCTCGGTGCCAGCAAGGGCAGGTCACTTGCCCAGTGGCGCACAAAGAAAAACCTGTTAACTTCCCACTACAGCTCAAGCTAGCTGATTGCAAGGCCAGTATGTAAAACATACGCAATTACTCTCCTCGGTTATCAAGATAGACCTTCTCAGAGTACTCTTCCTCCATCCAGCTCATTAAATATCAGTCTAAAAAGCAAAATGTATGAAGTGGGAAAGAAACGGCCAGCTCACTACTGGAATAAAAGTTTAACAGAGGAGTCTCAGCTGTGTTCCACATATGTGTTCAAATACAACTAATGAAAGCCTGCAAAAGTCTTCCTTTTCTCCTTGAAATATTCCAAGTACACTGTCTTTTGGAGAGTGAAATCCAGTAGATAGACTCAGGCTTTAAACCTGAGGAGGATTTGAATTGTCAGGAACAGACTACAGAGCAGAGACCGAAGGAAAAAAAATCAAACCTTTAAAACATTCTTCCTTAAAACAAAGAAGGTGAAAGAAGTAAAATCAGTAGATACAGTTGCAGAATTCGGAGTTTCACAAGGAAACACTTAACTGATGCTCAAGAGCATTGCTTCCAGCTGCCTTGAGAGCTCTGTAGAGAAATTAGAACAAGATTACTTTGCAGTAGCAACTAAAGTTAAAAAAAGAGTTTCCAATATTGGATGAGGTTTCTACTGATTTTTTTAAAGAACATATTAAAGAAGAGTTTGCCTCCTCGATCTTATACCTGCAACTGCATTTAGCGACCAGAGTGGTTAAGGCTCTAGGAACTGGTCACTGATCTATTCCACTGGAGTTTATGCTTGTCACAACTCTCATCTAGGCAGGTGATGACCTACATGTGAACAATGGAAAGAAAAAAGAAAGACTGGATGATACAGAAATGATACAAACACAAGAGTATGCGTTTATGCTCTGACGCTCTTTCTGCTTGGGAAACATAAAGGGGCACAATAGATTAGCTGTAAGGCTCACAGATTTACTTGTTTTCTACATAATCTCCTTAGTTTCCCCCCCAACCAACTCCTTTTTTGTCTGAGCAATCTTTAGTGTCCTACTGTAGTTATCAGGTAAACTTTAGTGACCTTCCTGCTAATTGTTTCTATATGACAGCTTAATATTCCCACTAGATATTTGAGAGAATAATTCATGAATCAGAAAAGTCAGAATGGGGAAAAGGCTTTTGAGTCATCCTCTCCATCTCTCTCTGCCATAAGCATTGCAGGCAAAAAAACTCCAAAACAACAAGAGCAAAAAAACAGCTGGTATTTTTGCAGCCTAAAACACGATTGAAAAAGAAAATAGAAATGCTCTGAAGTGCAAATCTTGCAAGTGACTATGGATGGACTATCTGATAGATTCCCTCATTTCTTTGCCAAGTATTTCCTTACAGTTTCATTGCTGCTTTTGTAGGCACCAAATGCAACTTCTTGCTGACAATGATCATTCTTGTACTATATCATAGTTTACTCTTAGTGTTTGCCTCTGACACGCACTCTGCCTTGCAGCATACTATCATTTGCAATTTTGGCCCAAGAGCACAACTGAGATTTCCAGTTCTCTTGTCCATACTCCCCAGGCAGTGACAGACAGATACACTATAAGGCAGGCACCAGAGAACTGATGAATAGTTATTGGTGATTCAAATGGGATAGCAGTGTTGGTAACAATTTTCTCTCTAACCTACTGTCTTCAAGCCTAATGCTGCCTTAAGAAACACTGAATTATTCCCCTTCCCTGTGGTTACGGCCAATTCTTTTGGTAGAGAATTTACCTTACACTACTTGATTAAACCTACTTCTACAAAAGCAGCTACATTTATTGTTTAGCACATCTGTCCTTTTCCTGGAGCTGCAGAGCTGATATGCAGATAATACTGGTCTCATTTGTTACTTTTTAGTTTACATCCCCTTCTCCATCTCTCGAAGGAGGAGGGTTTTCGAACTCAGCTTTAAGGTTCTGATCACACCAGACCTTGTAACAGGTAGGATCTATGTGAAAATTTAGGATTCTTTTTATCTTTGGTGCAGGCTGCCTACTGACCCTGCTGGAAGACTCGCTTGTGACTTGTTGCCAAAAAACTAGTTTTCCACTAGCACAGGCTCAGCTCTGTTGGCAAAGACAGGATCTCTTGACCATCCTGTGGGTTAGATAATGTTACAAGCTGCTGTACTTGGCTAATGAACCTTGGTTAATGTTTTTTTGTTTAAAACAAACACAGACTCTTCTCTGTTTCCCCTCTGCTCCTGCATCAGTCAAGTACAGTCTGGCCCTTTGGTACAGCTGGAGTGGTTTTCATCAGCTGACAATATATTTCATAGCCTCCTTTGTAACCTAGTAGAACCAGGTGGGATGGACAGAAAAGGAGGCATTTCCCTGGCTACAGCTTTCCTTCGTATGTTGTGCTCTGCTGTGAAATGAGCCCTGGGCTGCCACTGTGCCTGTGAGGCAAAGGGTCCCAGAAGCCCAGGCTGGACCCAGCACGGGAGCTTGCACAGCCAGATGGAAGACCAAGGGCCACACACAAGGGCTGGGCAACCTCGACTTTCAATCACAGAAGTCCAGAGTACCAGTACTAACAAATTAAGCATCATCTGAGAAGCACAGCTCAAAGACTATTCTGTCCTTAAATGTGTGTTGCCAGCTCCTCTCTGTGGGACTCAGCTGTCATCCGGAGCCAATGCAGCATTTGTCTCTCCAAATTCTTCAGTTTCTGCAAAAGCTGGGAGCACAGAGAGTCACTGAACTTCTATTGGTCCACTAAATCTGGGGGAGGAGGGATAAGATCCCGTGGGTTCAGCCTAGCAACAAGGCAAACATCGTAGCTGTCGTGCATGAGGACGTTGATGGCCACCACGTTCCACTGGTTCTCCCATGTATCCAGCTCGAGGATCTCTTTGGTGATAACTTCGTGACGAGCTGAAAAACAGAATCAACAACAGACGTCACGAGTCAAGTCCAACAAGATCAAAGAGGTTTGTGCAGTTATTATTATGACCCTTCTGTAGGGTGGCATTGAAAAGGTAATTTTTGTGGTACTAACAGCTACACTGCTGGAAGAATATGCGAGTTGTCAACATACAGCAAATGAAATAGCGCAGACGGAGATCTGCACAAGCGTATTCAGCCCTCGCACTCTGGGCTCCAGGTGCAGCTGCAGGGACAAAAGCACAAAGTTCTCCATCTTGGTACAAGTATGCAGGTAGCATTTCATTGTGCAATCAATTGTCAAATGCTCCTCTTTTAGAGACAGAGTATTGCCTGTTGTTAATGAGTATGCCTACCCGCAGCAGGTTCTTTTCTTTACCCCCCACTAAAATGCAGCTCTCAGGCTCCTGGAGACACTTCAATGCTATGGCTTTTCTTAGGGGCGAAGTCTGGACATTGTGTGATATGGGGAGAAAAAAAGACAGAAAGAAACCTCCAGGGCTTTAAATGTACTTGAGCTGTTCTGAAGTGCTGAGGAATTTGTCATGAACAGTCACGTTAGAAGAATGCCGTTAAATCACAGCCAATCTCAAGACAAGAAGCTTTTTACCGAGACGAACAAAAAATTACGAAAGAATCACCATGCAGCAGAGAACCATAGTTGTCAACCATCACTGCTATGTTAAACTTTGTATAAGAACGCAAACCCCTCCCTTGCTAACAAAAGTCCTGAACTCTCTAGCAATTGTTACTCAAAGCCAAGTTGTCTCCTAAAAATAAAAAGCGTTGTTCATCTCAGCTCGCTTCTTTTCATTTTAAAGTTGCTTTCTCACAGCAAGTAACCTTAGTCTAAACTTTTCTTACTTTGAGCTGAGGACACGCATATGCTTTGCTGTCAGCTTCCTTCTGGTGCATTTCTGGATAGATGTATTAGAAGCCAGGTCTCAGATATTTCCGAGCACAGACACTTCACAGGTACCAGGATAAGAACTATCATAGCAAGAAACATTTAAGACTCAATAAAACAGTGTTGAGTATTCAAAGACTGGTGACAGGCTAAATTTTACAGGGTCCAGACTGAACTCATTCAGCTATCCCTTCTAGAAAGCTGTTGGGTTTTTTTTTTTTTAAAAAAAAAACCCAAAAAAAACCCCACAAAACCCAAACAAACAAACAAAAAAACCCCACAACACACACCCAAATCAGCAACTAACCACCTAATCCTTCACATCTATCAACTGCATCTCATTGTTTGGACACTGCCCTTCTGCAGAACTGACAGCAAAGGATTGAAGGGGAAAAGAGTGAAATAGAGAAGAGCATCCAGAGGCATGTATTGTTTCTGATGTTGGAAATGCAGACCACATATTCCTCTGGAGGACAGCAACCCTGGGGGTTTGGTGCGCCCAAGGTAGTGCTGTCATGGTTTGGGTTCCATGCAAAATTGATGTTATGATGATATAGTGTCAGGGGATGTAAAATACCCCTTGGGCTCCTCTGCAAGTAGCTTCAGGACATGGGAGGGTCAGATGGAAACAAGCCTTCTTCCCCTCCCAGGGTTAGTTTCCTTGATGAGCTGATTCAGGGAAGTTCTGCTTACTGCAGTCCTACACATGCATGAGATTTGTGGACGTCCCAGCTTTATGGAAATTCCTGCACATTCTTCTCATGTTTATCTAAGGAAACCGCTCACCAACCATTCATCGTCTCTGCCCCCTCTCGCACCTGATAAAGGAGTGCAGCACAGGGTTTCTGCCTCCCAAACCACGGCCCATACTCATTTTCCCCTCAGTTGTGTCACAATTAATTGTGGCATAATTTTTTTTGGTCCAAACCCAGACCTCTGGGACTTTCACAGATCTCTAGGAGCTTGCTTGAGTAAAATTTGGGTAAGATTTCAGGATTTAGCCTCATCTGAATAGTTCTTGTTCCATTCCTTTCTGCTGGTCACAGAAGGTGGAATAATAGTTGTGATGGTTTGCTTATTGAATCTTTGCTCTTAAAGGAGAAGGATAATAATATGTAGGAAAGCTGCACCCATCTAAAACAGAAGACAGCCCGCTGCTAGAAAAACCCAGTTACATGTGAAAAGAGAAGGCACGACTGACAAACGGCGAACAAATAACACGTGCCAGCACCAGCAAAGAGCTCGTTTCTGTGCGACCCTGCAAGAGTGAACAGGCTTTTCCTGAGAGGCAAATATGGAGACACAAACAGATCTACACTGTGACATGGGAGGCTCCAGTCCCTCTATTTATTATTAGATCATCTCCTTTATGCAATAAATTTTTATGCCTGGATTTTCTTTGGCATGGATGATGACAAAAATGAGACAATCAGAGGAAAAAAAAGTCAAACACTGAAACTGAGACATTCTATGGGTGATTGCAACACTTCTGAAAAAAAATATCATAATTAAAACATCAAAGGCAGTTTTGGCAACCCTTCCTTAAAGCCTTGCTGTGTTTTTTCCTGACCCTGGTGGCTCACAACCTTTCATGTCCCTTGTTTCCCTTTTCTGTGGGATGTTGTAACTGGTTTTGTTCCACTCTACAAATTCTGCTTTCCAGCACATGGAGTGTTAGTTAACTCTTAACCCTTGGGAGATAAAAAGAGTATGTTCTTGGAATAAGGGAAGCAATCACTTCTCTAGTCTTACCTTGTTTAATATGAAAGGAAGCAGCACCCTTTGGATGAGAAACTTCATGTGAGGAAAAGGACTGCTCAAAACAAAGTCTTCAGAAAAAAAATTATATCCCCCTCTTTCTTTTTAAAAGAAAAATGTGTTAGAACACCTCAATTCTTAAGCCTTTTCTGTTTCTTTTTCTTTTTTTGTCTTGGTTTGGACAATAGAAAAGGTAATGCTTTTCAACGAGAATAGCACCTTTGATTCCAAGCTGCAATGTTGGATTTGGGCTGTAATCCTAATAAACAGTTTTAAGCTTGAAGGTGCAAATAATTCCAGGTTCTGCCCCATTGTTTTGCCTTAATTAATTGCTTTTTTTTTTTTTAAGACAATATATTAGCAGCGAGTTTTGGTTACAGGAGAATAATGTGACATCTACAAAATAAATTGGCTGTATCACACGTATTACCTTCTTAAAAAGCCACCCCACAGAACTCCCTGTTGTGCAAAGCTTTATTCTGCATCACTTACCAGACAACCATCTTACCTAACAAAAGGATTTACCTCCTTTCCAAAGGCTTTCATTTTTTCTACAAAAAGAGGCAGTATTTTTCCTGCATATTCTTGTTTAACCGTGAGAAGTTTTAGGAAACTTTCTTTGCACTATGTTTTTCTGCACAGGAGCTAAACGACTTTATATTAGAATTATTCAGATAGTACGAACTCAACCCTAATGCAGACCTTTATCAAGCAGTAAAACAGTATTTATAGCAGTACGGTTTATTCTTATACAGGAAAGGAAAAGGCTAAACCAGCATAGGGAGCATTAATTCCAGCATAAATTCATCCCCATGAGAAATTGTGGTATGTTAAAAGAAAGTCGGAGCTCTTTTGATATAGTTGTACGTTTTTGACATACAAGTGCAGACTGAAGGCGAACACTGAGCCTACAAACCCGTCTTTTCCCGGTAGAGGACTTGAGTTATACCTGAAAATGTTTAATTTATAAATGCTAAAATCGTACTTCATACATGCAAATGCAGTAGTCTGAAAGTAAAATGAATCTAATCTTTAAATTATCTTTTATCTTCTGGTCCATAAACAAAACAATTTCCCACCATTTTTCATATGAAATTTTTCTTTAAATGTGCAGAAGAAACAACCAAAATCTTAATTTGCTGTAAGTAATTGCGTGCACTCCATATACACAATTATGTTTCTCTTTAAAAGGTTTATTTTCCAATACGATTCACTCCTCAAATATTCATTTTATGTTGTAACTTTTCTCATGTCATTTGAATCGAGATTGACCATAAATCGGGATGAACCATTCTTGGAAAGACCCCCAGTATGACTGCAGGCAACATAAATATTTGATCTGGTTTTTCTTTTTTTTTTTTTCTTTTTTTTTTTTTGAACTGCATTCCAATTGTGATTTGGAATTTGGGGGGAGGAACAACTTTCCACACGACTATAGTATTTATTACCACTTTTGGTCTTTTTTGACCTTGCTTTCTCTTTCCTATTTGGAACCGAACAGTCAGATACAATTCTTAGGGTTTGGGTTGGGAGGGCTAAAGGGAGGCAGATGTAGAAGAATTAAGCAACACACTTAACAGGTAGAAAATCTATAGGTCATCTAGGACTATTAACCAAGCAGCTATTATGTTTGTAAGCCAATACAAATAAATTCACTCTCCTATAGCCTGTTTAGTGTCCGAAGCATTCTACTAAAAAATTCCTGCTGAATTTTAGTTCACTGGAGTTAAATCTATGGCAAGTTTGCTGAAGTGTGGTTAATATTTCAGTATTTCTTATGGAAGCCCATTGACATCGTCTGGTATATTTGCCTCCCTCCTACAAATGAGGAAAAAGATTTATGGAGATAGTGAGTGCATGTGCCAAGTCAGGAGTCGTGATGCCTCAGCATCAGTGCAGGGCAGAGATACCCCAAATAATTTTGGACAAGTTCACCTGCCTAGGAGCTGTGGCACAGCTACGCTGACGCACTCTCATATGGCCAGCAGCACCTAAGCACATTTACCCAGGTAGCCCAGCACAGGACCACCTCGTGTAGTGGGGGGCAGTCTCCGTGTCACATCTGTCCTCGCCCATGAGCTCTGTGCCCTGGGACATCCTCACACGGGTCACTTGCCTGAGCTCCTGCTGATGTTGCTTCTCAGGTTGTCACAGCACCTTTTCCTTTCTAGCCCGCAGCTTCCCAATGTGCTCTATCTTCTTTTGCCATAAATCAGTTTATGAAAAAAAGACACCAAACCTGTGGTGGTTAAACTGTTAACTATCTGCTCCGCTCTTTCCATGGAAAAAAGCACTTGAACATCACAAGGTGCTTGCCAGTTCCCCAGCAGTCCCCAGAATGTTTACCCAGGTGTTCCTTTCACTGGCTTCCCCAGTTCTTGTCACCTAACAGTCACCCCAGAGCTGCCTTGAAGCAGTTCAGCCTCCACTGCTGGTTTTACCTGGTTTTGCATGCCATTATCTGGACCAGAGACCAGAGGATGATTTTAAACATATGGGACTAGCTTCTGCTACTTATCCTCCTCGCCGCTAATAGCTCCTTTCGTAATTACATGATGTGGAGTTAGGTGACTTGGGAATTCACGTTTGTGTTGCAATGGGATAAAAGTGCATTTAGATCATTACCACCAGATGTCCCGGCTCCTCATTTGCAGTAGGAAAAAAAGAACAAGTTCATCAAGCCTGTGGCCTTCAATCCCATTTGCGTATGTGAGCTGCCCCCTAACTCTACCAGCCTTGCGAGCGTAACGCAGCGAACACCCCGTGTGGGGTCAAGTACATCCATCATCTAACGCCTGTGGGCAGAAGCAGGCAGATAATACACAGGAGAGGGAACTTGGCTTGGCTGTTTAACATGCTGGCCAGCCTGCGCGATGTTAAGTATCAAGGCAGCGTATCCCAGCAGACGCAGAGAAAGCTGGGAGGCAGGTTGGGGCTGGAATTTACCACTGTGGCAGCTTACTGTTTTCAGAGCACCTGCGTGGAGTAAGGTAAGCTATTCCCTCTCATAGACATGACCTCTATCCTCTCGCTCTGCTGTGTAATTCTGCAGGACCGTAGTTTCATGATCCACCCATTCACTCACAAATCACTATATATTAAAATTATTTTATATATATAAAGAATGGGATGGTCTACAGGAAGGAACTTCTAATTCAGTTACTTAAAGTGGTTTTCTTGGGACTGATCCAGCTACACCAGTTTTTAAAATCTTTCCAGATTTTTGCCTGTTGTCCATAGGCAAGGCCTCTTTCAGACATAATCTTACAAGTGCTGGTCCTGCTTGTGCTGCAGGTGACAGCAGGGTCACAGCTTACAGCAGCAGCAGGAGCTGAAGCTCTTGAAGCCAATGCACCATTCATATGAGTAAAAACTGCAAGATCGGAATAAGAATTACTGGTCTCAGACCGTCCTGAGATACTGTTTCTTAATGCCTTACAATGGGTTAATACATTATTAATAGAGGATATAAAGCATGTTTAGACTGTATGCATAACAGACAGTTATAAACACAATAGAAGATGTCACACATGGCTACAAGCCATGTTTCTAAACAACCTATTGACCTCTCCAGCAATTAATTAAAATGCATTAAAATATCTATTCATCATTCATTAACCCTTTATAAACTATAAATGAGCCTTAGTAAGAAGCGTGACTGAATTACTAACACCGTGCTGTCAGATACCGGGTCAGATTTAGATCCGAAATGAGCAGGTGCTGCTCCCCAGCAATTCCCCTGACCTGTACTGGCCCTATTTGCAGTAACGAGTTTCTAGCTAATGAGCAGGGGGCAAACGGGCAGCCCTCCCTGGGAAGGCAGCGGGCTGGGGAGGTCTCTCCCACACGCCGGCTCCCGGCAGCTCCCGCCGGTGCTGGGGGAGAAAGAGGCAAAAGGACGAGCGGCATTTTTCGGGGTGGTGGGCTGGAGCGACGCGGCAGCGCCTGCGGCCGCCAGCAGATTTCTGTGCCGAGCGAAACGCGGGGACCCTGAATCCCTTCCATGGGTGGGAATATTTATTCAAACGGTAACGACTGTGGGCAGGAGAACTTTAATTATTCATCGCTGCCCAGTAAATTCTAACCAAGGGAAACACACAGCGTGGCAGATAGGCAGCCCGGGGTTTGCCCCTCTGCTTTATTTAGCGGGGAACATGGGAAGGTGCTGGAGAAACAGGTTTTGTTCCAATCCCTCAACCCCCAAACTTCACAAGTGCAGTATTTACTGTGCCAGACTCCTTAATATGTCTAAATTTAATTTGATTCCAGTAATGTTCCATAACCACTATAATAAAAAACAAGCACTAGAATGATTCTCCATCTAAATCACATAATGGAGGAGACTAGGGGGAACAGCCTTTATGGGAGATTAGTCAAAATAAATAACTATTAAGCCAGGCCACTGTCAGGAGAGGATGGCGTGGAGATACAAACTCATTAGCTCAGCTGGAATACAGTAATTACTACACGGTTCTGCAGTGCCGCAAGCAGCGTCGCTTCTATTCCAACGTATGGATTGCGATTTATGTAAATAAGGAAGAGGAGGCCAGAAAATGAATCTGGGGTAAGCATGTATATATATATTTTTTGTAGAATCAGAATTACACAGCTAGTAGGACGCTGTCACTACCACCTATATCTTGGCTAAAAGTTGCAAACACAAAATTGAGGTTCTTGCATTCCAAGTTCATAGATATTTCTTCCCTTTCCTCTGACTGTAACACCACTTAAGTGAAAAATTAATTTCTACTTGATATCAGTAAATAATTAGCAGAACTGGGTTGAGCACCTCTGGTCCCATACGTGATGCTAAACACATTACAGAATTGTTCAACCTGTATAGTAGGGAAGCAGTACATTTATCTTCACTGCTATCAACTACGTTGGAGGGGGAGGGCAAAACCGCCAGTTCAGAGAAAGACAGTTCCATGTCAAGTGCCATTAGCTGATGAAATCATAAGACCTCCCAAGTGATATGTGCCACTAATAGCAGACCTGTTAAGCATTTTGTTATTTGCATCGAGCTGGTTGTCCCTTTACTTTGTACATCAGCTGATGTTACACGGGCATACAGTAAAGATGGCATTCTAATTAAAATCGAGTTAAAAAAAAATCAACTCTGGATTTGAATTTATTCATTCAAATCTGCAAGACAGGCAGTTAGACCAACACCTGTAATCTGAAACGGAAGGTGCAACCCCCAGCCCCCAGAAACAGGCTACGAGATCTGTTTTTGCGCAGCAGCAATGCAAAGTCAACAAACATGTGCCTCCGCGAGCTGGCGGTGACAGCCGATGGGTGACACGGTCCCACCAAACAGGCACGCACCCTTGCCTTCATTATTTTCACCAGAAAAAAAATGCTTAGAATACTCAGAAGCAGTCAGAAAGAGAGGGACCCCAGTCTGGCAGACGTTTTATAAGCGTGTAGTGCTGCATACCTGAAGAGCTGCTTACCGCCTCCTTTGGTGAGGGACGCTAATGAGGCAGCTTCTGCTGAGCACGGGCTAACGCTAATAGCTGTCAGCCTGCGCAGGTGGCAGGTTTTAGTTCTATGTAAAGACGAAGGAAATAAAACATGTCAACAAGAACATTATACGCTCAGGCTGCAGAGGCTGGTTTAAAAAAAATCCGTAGTTACAGCAGTAAATGCAGCAACGTATTTTAACAATTAGTAGAAAGCTGGCTGGCTCGTGCCCATTGAATCCTTCAGAATATTCATACTACAGCTAATGTTTTTGCTCTGTGCAGAACTATGAACTAGTGGACAAACGCAGCCATTTTAAGCATTTCTGAAAATCTTGAATGCTAAAACATTGCTGACAAATGACAGGCAACATTCATGACGCTAGGCTGCATGAGCTGGAGCTGAGTGTCAGAGACAAGCAGATTAATGGTTCCTATTTGCCATAATAGTTTTAGCAGAAAATGAGCTAATTTATATAAACTACTGGCTAACAGATGATGTTTTGCAAGTCTTGCTAAGGAGGAAACAAATTCAAAACAAGCAGAAGTGATTTTTTTAGGGTACTTATCACAATCATAAGAACATACAACATTTGTCAGCTAGTGATACAACACAGAGGTTTGTATCATCTAACCAGAGACACCAAGCTCCTGGTGTGTTTGCCTTAGGTGAGCCAGGTTAGAATCTCTTGTATCCTGATTGAAACACAGAGCATTAAGAGACAATAGAGGTCCTCAGGGTTCTGAATTCCCTCCTGGTCTTTCAGACCAGATCTAAAGCATGAAGGACCTGGATCTCCCTTTGGAAGTGTCTGTGCTGCTCCATATGCTGCAGGGAGCCTGCGGTCACAAAGGTCTTAGTGTAGGCACTCCACATAAGTGTCTAAACTTCAGCTGAATTAATGCCCTTTCCCCTTTCATGGCCAGGCATTGAGCAAGCTTCTAACTTGAGAGAGCCTCAGCAGGGGAAGTCTTACAAGCTGTGTTTACCAACAGAGCTCAACACTGAACAGCATTCCTTGCAGTTCAGAGGAAGCTTTCTCTTGATGAAGCTTGGACACACTTTGGAGTCCACTCATCCTTTAGAGAGGCTGTGCTCTGCATCGCTACTCTCAGCCGGCCAAGCTGACTTCCCTCCGGAGGCTCTGAGTAGCTGCAATTTCTCTTCCTCTGCTCCTGGGGATGCTGTTAGGGCTGCACCACTCGTCCTCCTTTGAGGAGACAAAGGTTTGTGAGAGGCAATATACATGGGATGGGAATCCTGCCATCACAAACTTCAAGTGTCACATGGGACTCAGAAAAGACTGTAGCTGAGCAGTGCTCATCATTTAATCCAAATTTAAGGCCCTTTGAGCAGTTGACAGCTGATTTTCAGCTTTGTATTTGTGTACAGCATCTCTGGTCCCTAATTATTCATTTAAGTCAATACTCATGCAGAAGGGCGTACAGAGCATGGCACATATGAGGAAAATTAAGATGCAACAACGTCCTAAGTAGGTCAGATTTCACACTGCTGGATCAAAAGTGGGTTTAAGCAAATGCAAAGGCAGGTTGAGGCTGGGGAGTTGGGGACAGATCTGTGGTATATAGGGAGTTGATTTCAACCCCTTATATACTTTGGCTAAGACTTTCCATTGCAGCAGTGCTTTTGGCTTATTTTCTTTTTTTTTTTTTTTTCTCTTTTTTGAGAAGCACTTATTCTTGAATGTTCACAGCAGCCCTTTAATGCCCAGCAGGTGGAAAACCCAGAGACTACAGCTGTGCCTCCAGCTTGTTCCAAAAACTCCACTTGGTTGAAACTAAATTACAATGTTCTGTAGAATCGGAATATCCTCTCTTGGTTGCATCCCTCACAAAAAATGAAGTGACATGCCAAGAAACCCAAAAGACTAAAACCAAACAAGCACATTCTAAAATAGCTCTGTCTGCTACTAAAGCAGCGGCAGCACATGCTGTTCCATGGATATCTTGAAGCTGCTGAGCAGCTGTAATTGTGAAAGAGCAGAGTCAAGCCACCCTCTCCGAGTTCCCGTAGGACAGTAATAACACTCTCTCCACCCTTCATCCCCGAAGAGAACATCAGGCAAGAGCTCTTCCCAGCACTCAGAGAAGACAGGGCTGTGGAGACAGGCCTCCTAGATAACCTCTTCAGCTTCAGCATATGGACTCCATCCACCTTTTTCTTGATGATGGTAACTAGAAGTTGTTGTTGTTGTGAAGATTTAGAAAGCCCATTTCCTTTAATAACTTGAAAGCCACATTAAGAAGCCTGCCTTTAAGGGACAGCTTCCTCTCAACACCTCAAACATTCACATACATCTGATTTACAGTTGACACTGAGAATCTTATTTTGGCTCCCTTGTTAATAGACACCATAACAACGTCTAACACCACAATCACATACTATTTTTTTGCTGGTATACAAAATGCACGTATAGGGGGTCAGAATTCGGGTTGCACAGGTAACTGCAAAACTGGCATTTTCTAACTCTGACTTCTTGTTTTCCAAACTAAATAACACTTTTAGTGCAGGGGAGTTCTATACATAATTATATAGATTGCAGTAGTACAGTCAGGAATGAGGACCCCGTTGAGCTGGCATTATACAAATATACAAAAGATGGCTGTCTTGAAATCCACGGGGGGACTTTCAGCCTCTCCCAGTACTACCACTCTTTATACATGCCTCAGTGACAGAACATGGTGGTATTGTACAGAGAGTGTTTTTATGGCTCTGAAGCTACCTTATTCAGAAAACTTCATACTAATCTGTTAGTCATCTTGAATGAAATTGCTTCATTTGCCAGTGTATTTGCCTTTTGAGAATTTGTACCCGCTAACTTTAAGCTTTTTCCTAATACTGCTGAGAAAAAGACAAATATGATGGCACAATGTTTGCTATGGAAACACAGTGATGTATCCTAACGGTAATTGCTCTGAGGTCACACAACTTCCATCAGAGATGACATGAGAACACGCCTGTTACAGAGCTGCCACACAATTGTTTTCAGGAAGCAGCTTCCTCTACCAGTAGCAAATGAAGTGAGGGGAAGGCAAGTTATGAGCTAGCTGATGAAAATCATCATTCTAAAATAACAGCAGCTTTAAGTTTAGACTTTGTTATGCAAGTAGAAGACGATGCAACTGGAGTCAGTGTAACGTGAAGGACACATCACCCAGTGATACCACGTGGCCATTCCTGGGCAACAGTGAGCCTGACATGACATTTATTAGCAGTGGATAATGCATCGTATTTCTGCTTTCTCCTGGAAAGGAAATTGGGGTAGCAGCTGTACGTAGCATATGAGTTTAAGCGTGCATGTTTTGAGACTCTTTGCATTTATAATGAAAAAAATAATAATTAGCAGTACTGAAGATGTAGATAGAGCTAAGCACAGTTGGGAGGAAGAAGACGTAGAAGAAGAAAGGTCTCCGTGGAGCTAGGACTATTTAAAATCACCAGATCTGGAATTTGTCTCAGTTCCCTACCCAGAGTACTCCTTAAATACACAAGCTTTTTCAACACCAATTATGAAAAACATGTAAGTAAATAGGCAGAGCCAGATAGCTTGGCTAAGGACAGACAGGTAGTGCCTTAATCTTCAACAAATATGCCCAAGTTCTTTAATGCCCATAACACACTAAGCTCCTGATCTCAGTAGCTCTGGATGTAAATCCACAGGAATTCTACGGAGGTTGTAGATTTAGACAGGTTTAGCGCAGATCAGAAACATCCTTAATTTTTCATGTTTTGTTAAGGAAAAAAGCAAAGGGCAAACAGAACACAATTCATATTGACATTAGGAGCCGGCAGTCCAAAGGGCTGAACCAACTCTGTGGTTGCAGGACATGCCAGTGCCACCTGACAGGGTTCGTCGGTCATCAGGTCAGTCTGTGTACAGTGAAACTGATTTCAACTATGTAGGGAATGTCAGACTCATTTTAGTACCTGCTCCGCGAAATCCTCCACAGAGGTACAGCTTCCCTTCCACAGAGCCTGCGCTGGTAGAGTTTGTTCGTAAGGAGAGGAGGGGATAAGGCATAGGAGGTCCATCCCTCCAGAAGTCTCCATCGGGATTATAAATCTCCACTGCATCAAGACATTTCCGTGTCTGTCCCCTGTCACGACCAAGGCACCCAATTCCTCCTGCAAAAGATACGTAGGTCAAATGTAGCAGTCCCAGGTTCTGCTGAAAAAATGCATTGCTGGCTGCATCATTTTTTGTCTGCGTGTCCTCACGCCCTTCCCTTTCTTTTCCCTTTTGCAGCTCCAGAAATTTGTTAGAAAGTAAACTCAAAGCAGAGGCCACTGCGCGTTATCTACAGACATCGAAGCAAGATCCTTTCTGAAGTCGTGTATCAAAGGAAGAACAAGCAGCATGTCTTCAAAATGCAAAGGTATCTTGTCTTGTTTTCTGCCTATATAGTAGAAATGGTCATAATTACTTGTTCTGTTTGCTGGAAAAAATTGCTTTATTATTAAGTTGCAATGGATCAAAAGTTATTCTCCGATTACTGTTAGTAGATTTGACCCTCCCACTTGGTAACCAGCAATCATTCGGATTTGTTGGTTAGTTGTCTTGACTAAAAGAAAAAAGATTGTACCCATTTCTCAAGGGAAATCAACTTCCAGAAACAAACCCATCCAATATGCAGGAGTGCCAATTGAGTTATTTGTGACAAGCCCTACTGCTGAAGGGTTAATTAGGGTGTCTGAAGTTGGCGTGCAGGATTGAAACAGATCCTGGTTTTCATTTGCTGGGACATACTGCCACAGGCTGCAGACATACCTGGGATCTCAGTGCACGCTGCAGACACTGTACACTGTAATCACACTGTAAACACTGCCTTTCCAAATCCTTTCCAGTGATCACATCCAGATTTTGAATTCACAGCCTTTGGTTCTCCAGAATTAATATGCTGACGTACCCTCGCAGGTTTTCCATCTGTGCCAATGGACACAATACCCTCTAATGAGCACTGATGGCGCGCTGAAGCAGTTCTTTTGTGCATGTGTGTATGTGACCACTTTTAAATATAAAATGACTGCAATATGCAAGCAATTTCCACATGCAGGCCAGCTTTCCAGATACACATGTAGGACTGCTCAATTGTGCAAACCTAAAATGCATTGTATGGCCTGTAATTATGCCCTTGCATATGCCAAGGGAAAGGACTGCGAGTATAACCTGCGCAAGGTTGCCGCGGCTGCTTTTAAGATATATTGCCCCTAGAGCTGTTAAGCTGGTCTGTCAGAGAAATAAGACCCTATTGCTCAAAGTTTTATTTGCATAGGGTTTTCCATTTTTCTTAATTTTGTTAAATTGTGTTATTTTTTTCAACCTTTTGTGCATTCTCCAAGGGTATTTGCAAGAGGCGACTACGTGTAAATGGGGACCACAATGCTTCAAAATTGTTACCACTGTACTCCTGATCTGCATTTTAGAGTTAGGTGTAGATAAGACCAGTTATCCCTGCATCAGAGCAGCAAAATTGGAACCAAATTCAGTGTCCATTATCATCAGCAGGAAGTTTTTCTCCAGCTGAACCTAGCCACGTTTAATTCAGTTCAATATTTGAGTTTGGGTTTGTTTTTCAGCTCCTTTTCCATGCATAGCAAATCTTTACTTGCCCAAATACCTACTAGGAAGGTCCTAGCAGTTTGTATTAGGTTCCCCTCGGTGCATGTTTAAACAAGGCTAGCATCCAAATGCTTTCATTACTGGCTTAACACCCCCAACCAAGCAGCCTTTGCTCTGATGGGCTCCTCCTCTGAGGCTTAATTCACCTGAGAGAGCTGGAGCAGGGAGTAATTGTGGTCATGGAATTTTGCTAATCATTTCCATGCCAAAAAGGGAGTTGTAGCATCACCACGCTGAGCATTTCTCATGACAATGTCTCACTGAGCTACTCCTTAGGACTATTTAGAAAAAAGACTAAATTTCAGAATTCAAACTTACAGTATTGCTCTTTATATATTCTATATATATAGAGAGAGAGAATACTCTTCTATGCAGTATTCTTCACTTCTCATTCATGGCTTAGGAGACATGCCATTCTAAGGATGGGACACTATTCTCCTAAACTTATCAAGAAAAGTTTTAAGGGCTAATAAATTTTTTAACTGATAAGGCTATTTAATTGATTGCTTATCATATAGTCTTTCTGATTTTATAGCATCCTTCGGTAGAATCACAGGGTACAGCGTGCACGACAATTTGCTACCAGGACATGTGCAGTCTACAGAGTACAGAAAGACACACTCAAGGCAGTTTTAAATGGGAACCAATAATATTAAAGGTCCCCACAGACTAATTTAATCTGTTCAAAAGACAGCTTTGTGGCACCAAAGACAGACTGCTCCTGGTTATCAAGCCAGCTTTCTTAAAATTAGCCCAGGTGTTACTGTACACCACTGAAGAACATGCCCTCACCTATAGGAAAAGTCTTCCTAGGAAGAATGAAACAGCATCTTGTTCAATCAGAGGAATGAATGGTACCAGTTAGGGAATGCATGTGGCATGTCAGAGCCAAACAAAAATAGCTTTGCTGATTGCCTCAGTAATTCAAGGGAGAGCAGTGGACAAAACGCCCCAGAACTCTTCTAGAAGCGTAATTGCCATTTATTTCTTAATGTATTTTTGTTGTTATTTTCTAAATTAAGTAACTGTGGGGCATGGTAACTTCAGGAAGAACAGAAATAATCGCGTACAAAATTGATACAGCACAGTCAGTGACTTTTTGCAAAAAATCACAACAATTACCAGTTAACGAAGACATTCTGCCACCAAGTATTTTTCCTGTATAGTTACTAGAAAAGTAATTTTTCCTGACCTACTGGAGTGTCTTTTCAAAAGTTTTCAAACATTTATGAAACCTTCATTGGATATTTAAGCAACTTAATGCCCTTTAATCTTGTCATTATGAGAGACAGTCCTGAAGGTACAAAATATCTCCATTTTATTTACACCCTCCACAACAATTTCAGATAAATCCAATTCCGGGTTCAATTTACAACAAGGGCAAAGCCAAGTTCTCAGCAAATAGAAAGTAAGAAGGAAAAAATCAGAGGGAAGTAAAGTTCCATTTTCAAGCTTAGAAAAATAGTATGCTGAAAACAGGAAATCACGAATTTCAATCTCCTTTTCTAAAGCAATGCTGACACTGAAATATTGCTAACAAAGCAATCTGAGGATATTAGACTCTACCAGTGCTGCTTTGCTGTGTTCCCAGATGCAGTAGTTGAGAAATACTCCTGTGAGACAATACTTTTTTTGCCCCCTATGGAGACTCATGTCTCGGGCCTTTTCCCAAAGAACTGAATACACAAATCAGGAAGAAAAAAGAAAAAAATCTCAAATTTAAATCAATTCACATCTGCAACTGAGTGGAGGCATCTCACGTTAAGCAGGCTATCCATCATCTACGATGTATATACCATGAAAGACTTCAAATTGGCAGGAAAAAAAAAAAGGAACTTGCTGTGTCAGACAATTCAGGCTGCTTTGTGCTCCACCACTCACGACTCCAGATCATCCTGTCCCACTGCCTTCTTCATTCGGATTTACAAAACCATTAGGATTGCAAGGGGAGACGTGGAACTAGAGTTAAGACCATAAGGATTGTCTTTATCTCATGTTCTGTGGGTAGCACAGCTGAACAACTGAGTTCATGCTCTGCTCCTACAGGAGCCTCTCCATAAGATGGGGTAACCTTTAAGAGGCTACAGCAGAGCGCAGTAAAGAGGGCAGAGGGTTGTAGGTCATCTGGGGGAGATTTTTGTGCCAAGGGACCCGCCAGCAGCAAGTGGACACGTACTCGCGACTGTACCGTGAACCACCCAGAACTATAGATGGGGTCATTCAAACCCCACGATGATGTGGTCGCAGCCTCCCGGGAGTCCCACCAGGCGTGCGAAGGGCAGTGGCTGCTAGTTCCATGCCTGGGCTGGAAGGGATGCTGGGCAGGGTCCTTCATTAAGCCACACTCACCTGTCTCGTTACAAACAGAGCGGGCGAATTCAACACCACTTGGCTTAGTTCTCTGCACAAAGCTCGATTGTATGTCCTTTGTGCAGGGGGAAACGGGTTTCTCACTGGGAGTTTTGAACATTTCTGTCATTTTCACATTCATCACACAAGAGGATTTAATCCCAGAACTCAGACTTCCCCCCTCCCCTTACAAATACACCCTTTCAACGTGTTAGGCTTTTTACATTATGTGCTTTCCCTGGGAGATATTTCAGAAGCCACTGAAGGACTAAAAAAAGCCAGCGAAGCCACCTTTGTGTTCCCAAACCCATTAATGCTTGAGAGCTTTCCATATCACGCTTGGATGATTCTGCAATCAAACGTACTTTCAAGGACGCTCTATAAGCAGTGGTTCTAATGGACTTTAAATTTAACATGAAGCTCCATTAGTAAAATAAATATATAAATAAAATACATGATCTTTATTAAGAAACCAGGATAGAGAAGACAAGCCTTTGATGCAAGATGGCAAAGCAGGGTAGGTGATGTGATTAGCACGTCTTCAGAATTTCCATGAGATATGGTTCTGTGCCTCGCTATACCCACGCACCACTCATAGCTGGCTGAAGGCAAAGCATATTGCTTTGGCTGAGGTCAGCTGCCTCCTCCTTACCCCGTGCTTATCGGAGAAGACTGGATGCAATTTGAGTCACATCAATTCTAATAACAGAACACCCTTCCAGCACTTCAGGGGGGAACGTCTGTAACGGTGGCAAAGTGGTAGACAGTCACTAGTAATAGTTAGTTCAGCGGGGACAAAGGAAATAAATGCCTTGGATATATCTACATATACACATAAGTCTCACATATAAAGTGAGACTTTCACGTAGCTGAGTTTCAAGAGATAGGGAAAATTCCTACCTACACGTACACGGTGACTTTGCCCATATCACTGATACTTGTAAAAGCCAGCACTGGGGCAGAGCAATTGCACTTCCAAGTCTCATCCACACTGAGCTCTTAGGCAGATAAATCTGCCAGGCAGCTAAGTCTAACACAGACAATTCCCGCCCCCTTCCTCAGGGATAACCACCAGCTCAAAGCCTAGATTGCTCATTGCGCGGACAGGTTGGCTGACAAAAATGACACCTACAAGGTGGCTGGTGGTCCGGATAAGACTGAGAAGAGTTATGTGCTCCATTGAGAGGGGCAGGGTGATGGGGACCTCTGAATATCAGGCTTCATACCATTTAATTTAGCTCCCCCGCTAACAGACACCTGAAATTAGACATGAGCTACAGTCTCTTGGCCAGAGCAGTATATCAGGGAGCAACAAGAGCAGAGCTGCTTCCAAAGGGAAGGTGACTGAAGCTCACCATCAAGCTGCAGCTCCACAGACCCAGAGACAGACAATTGCAGAAGGTCCTACCAGCAGTTGTTGGGCAAAGGGCTGAAAGAAAGGGCTAAGCCCCCAGACCTGTGTTTAAATGGTGCTCCTGGACCTATGGGCAGAGGCTGTGGGTGGAGGCCCCAGGTGATGCTGGTCAGGGTGATCAAGACCTATTAGTGCCCTGAAGGCACTCACGCTGTAATTCTTTATAATATAATTAAGTCCTCAGATCACAATACCGAGCAACATGTATTTTTACTAGCGCATCTTTGAATTTTTATCAAAGGAACTGAGGAAATGGGTGAAAAACAGAAAGGAGTAATTCTCCAACATGCAAGTGAAATCTAAGCTTTGCCTGCCGTAAAATAATTCACTATTAAATTGATCTCTGGAATGCACAATGGATTTAATAGCGCTAATCTCTTATGTAACATTTCCCTTCATTACTCTTTAACAGCGCTCCAGCTGAGACTCTCGGCACTTACGCTGCACTCTCACTCTCTGCAAAGCAGGGCTGCGTAGCCGGTTTCTTGGAGAAATAAGGGAGCGATAAAGGTAGCCCTGGCAGGCACTTCCAAAGATGAAACCAAGAAGAGCTGTCATTCTTTACTAACAGAGAGCAAAGCGGATGAGATAATGCTGCTCGTAGAAGACATGAGGGCAAAAGATTGATTAGAAGCAGGGCTGAAAAAACAGATGATTGCCTTCCTAAACACGGTCAACACTTCGGTTCCAGCTACTTCTTTTCTTCTGTAATGCCTTGTTCTCATTTCCTTTTGATAATCCTTAAGTGAGTAGAAAGCATCTCTGATCTCATCTACCAGACCAAATGTTTGCCTTTTTTGTTCCTCCCTGCCCACAGGCACTCCAGAGTGCACAGGTATAACAGAGCGGAATCAGCCCCATAAGCTGCTACTTGTCAGAAGTCCAAAGCATATTTATAAATAGGCATGTTTATTTTAGAAGAAGGTGTTATTCAAATACACAGTTAATACTCAAGCATGAAAGCTGAAATGTCTCCTTCCAGCCCCTCCTACACACGCTTTCCTTTCCAGAGAGACCCCAAAGTACATATTCAAATAAGTATTTTATGATCCAAATGCTCAGTATTTAATTGAACCTCATTTAACTGCTTAAAACTTTTAAAGGAAGCTCTCAGCAAGAACTCAGGGGAAAAAACCTGGGTTGTAAGAGGTGGGATGGCAGGTTAAGGGGGATAAACAAAAATTCTTTGGTTCCTAAATCTTCGCTAATAGGATTTCTCGTTTAAGTCCTTCTATATGTTCTTATTTATAAAGTAGGGATTATATAACATAAAAGCAACACATGGTTAAAGCTGTCATAGTGATACAACATTTTTTACCCGTGACCTGTATTTCAGAGACAGTAGTTCTACTGAATGTGTTTTAACATAAGCTAATGAATATTGCATTCAAATGGATTCATTTGGATAAATTTTCCTAATTTGTCTGTTGGCTGTAATGAGTTTTCAGAGACTTAGCTAGAAAGGATATTTTTTTTAAGCAAGAGATTAAAATGCATGACCTTAAATAGAGCCTTCCCATCTGGTTTTCTTCCAAAAGTGTCTCAATTGCCTCTGTCATTAAGAACACAATACTGCTCTTTCTTGGGCTTTCCAACGAATATAGTTATGTTCCTGGGAAAATATGGAGAGAAAGAGCTAAGACCAGTCAAATGGGATGAATAGGAGAAAGGATTTTGAGCCTCAGGAAATGCTGTTCATTTACTTATGAGGATTATGTACACTGTATAAAAAGCTTAAGATTCTCTAGGAACATTACACAACAAACAGACAATTATATTGCAGGATTGCTGATTAAGACACATAGTACAGGTTCCTGAGCAATGCTATTACTCAGACCAAAAACTGTAATCTATTTCTCATTTTCCTTCCACCAGTGTGACTCTAGAATAATTCCGTTTAAGTCTTTAGGGTTTTACACACTAGAGCTGGCAATTAGGCTGGGAAGAGTTTTTGGACAGTGACTATGTACTCTCTGTTCTGTGCCAACGGGACTTTTCAGAAATTAACACTTCAAAGGCTAAGCATCAGATCCTGAGCTGGGTTGGAACAAAATGGGTCTGACACAACACAACTCAGATCAGCAGGCTGCTTACTACAGATTTACACCTATACGGGTGACGGCAAAAATTAGACTTGTATACCAAAGAGTCTGCTACTGCATCTTATTCAAACCTAGGGCTCCTTCTATGCTTTTTGCTTCATATTTATGTTAGAAATTGCATTCACACATCAGAGAGGATCAACTTTTAGTGCAGTGATTTTTCATTTATGCTCTAGAATCCCACTTAATGCTGGATGTGCTGACACATGTATGAACCGTACAGGAAGACAGAGATCCTGCCTGAAAGAGCTGACAAACTTACTTTGTTTAAGGACATTGTTTTCAAGAGCTGCTTGAAAGAAGTCTCATCTCTCTGCAACCTACTTTATGTATCCAGCTAAAGCTGTAAATTTCTTCATTTCATATTTTTATTTCTGGGAAGTTGGGCTTGGTGCTCGTTGCATACAGAAGATATCTTGCATTTACCTGCTTCCACCTTGCTTCCCTCCTTCTCCTTCCTCTGCCCCCAGTGGATCTTCTTAGATGGGTGCAGATTGCAGGAAGCCACTGGAGACAGGGCACTACGTAAGGAACAAATATGATGTGAAAAGCAGGTGATGCTTGTGGGAAATCCAAGCAACGGTGTTGAACATGCTTCTGAATTGCTCCTTCACTGAGTGTCTCATGACTGGGGCTGCATGGGAACCTGTTAGATGTTCAAGTTCTGTGCCCACACACTTCACCACAGGGAACCCCTGTTTGGAATAAGGAGGGGTACGAATGGCAATGGTAGAGACGCCATGAAAGTCTCTCTTATCTGTAGCACAAAACCTTAGTCATTATGCCTGAGCATAGATGTCTCTGAGGCCACAAGGTGAGGACAACCTATGAGTTGTGATCCTCTTCAGAATGTGTCTTTTTGCACAAACTGCCCTTGACAGCATCTTTCTAGACTCCCACCGTGCCCGCCATTCCTTATGAGGCCGGGTGATGTCTGAGGGATCCACAGGTTTGAACAGCCTGCAGTGGTTTTACCATCCTCATGACAGTTGCTATTCTTTGGTCTGTCAGCATCAACCTTCGTTCTTTCTGTTCCCATTCTCTCTGCATGATCAAGGACCACATCAGGCAGATTAAGAACGCTTTCACTGTCTTCCTTTCGATGCCGTGAATGGCCAGGGTTGCCACCGCAATTGTTTCCACAGGGAAACTGTGCCCACCTCACAGCCCAACAGCCTGAGAACTCACAAGGTAACAAGAACTTGTCGCCACGAATAAACTGTGGAAAGTAGCTTTTCTGTGTGAGGTTTTAATTACAGTTGGCGAGTGTGAGTTTACAGCTGGAGATGAGGCCATGTGTGATATTAGCAGAATATCACTGCCAATATCAGTGACTGTATCACTGTTTCCAAACAGAATTCGTGTGGAAATTGCTTCATCATTTTGAGAGGTCCTGGAAAATGCTTTAATCTTTTCCAGAGAGTTTTCAGATTATGATAGTTAACATTTACCAACCACATTGTCTTCTCAATTTTAACAGATAAATCTTCCTTTCCACCCGTACTGTTAAAGGTGGATTTAAACCAGTGTATTCAAAGGTAGAATTTGTTGACAAATCATTTTTGGCTCAGTGTCAGGTTTGTCTTTCAATTAAAAAATTAGCTCTAGTATTATTTGATTTTCTAAGGAAACAAGACTTATGCAATTACCCTCACTACATGTGTGTTCGGTATCTGCATTTACATTATTTTTTCTGCTTCTCTTAACTTTTGTGGCTGTTGGTCAGTTTCAACCAAGTTTTACAGATTTATGGACGATAAAGTCCTCGCAAGGTTTGTGAAAACTGACAACTGGGATTTTGTGAAAACAGCCCAGCCCTATATCAAAATGTCTTCCCTGCATTCAAATATTCATGCTACCTGACGGTAACTCATTTGTGTCTACACTTGTTGCCGTTACACCTTGAGTGGATGGAGCATCAGAACAGAGACAGGCTCAGAAACACAATGGTAAAAATAGCATGATCTTTCTCAGAAATCTGCTCCCCAGAGCAGTGTGTGAGCTTAGTTACCTTTGGTATAAATCAGAAACAAGTTTGTTCGTTACAGTGAAATTACTGCAGATTCCAAAACAGAGACCAAACACTGCCTTTACATATATTTAGTTACATTTAGTGGCAAGAATGAAGGGGCCCGGTGCAGCAAATTGTTAATCTCAAGATTAAGTGCGTTGGTTCCCTTAGGACTGCTCAAATAAGGGCTGCTCGTGGGAAGGGGTGTGAACTAACGAAGCGATGGAAACAGAACAAGAGCCTGTTCTGGCCCATGTGCTGAGCTGGTTGTTAAAGATTTTCTCACAAAAAAAATTATTGGTACTGGCTAGCATGTAAGAAAGAATTTAAGTCAATGTTCAGCTCCCTGAACACTGCAGCACTGGCAGCTGTACATAATAAAACAATACTTTTTTTTTTTTTACATTAGCAAAATGCTTGTGAAGGTCTGTGAGACCATGAACTTTCCTCAGTGCCATTTAAGCAGGCGCTTTTCAGATTTTACACTGTGCTTTGTGTTCAATCTGTACATTGCGTTACTGTAATCACTCAGACAAGCTTCTTGCTTTGTGAGATTTTGAGGGAAGAAAATGGATGCAGTTTTCCTTATTAGCCACTCCTTTTCCTTGTCTCAGTGTCAGGCTTGCCGTGAAGACTGACAATTTGTTTTATCACATGCATCCCAAGGCGGCTCCTCTTTTTTATTCTCTGACTCTCTTGTGTCATCACTGCATTCAGGGTCTTGATCTCAGAGCACTTCTTACCGAAATGCGTGAATGCAGCCTTTCTCTTCCCAACTATTATGGCTGCTTCTGCTGCCCCATTACAGCACCAGTGTCAGTATAAATAATTATATATATTTAACCTTTTACAAAGGATGGAGTTTCCACATTTTCGAAGCACCTTTGAACCTGGGCAGCCAACCCTCTCGTTATTTAACAGCATACTGACATTCTCTGTCACTAACCTTTGACAATAATGAAACGATTTTCTGGTTGCAAAACTCTCTTTTCCATACAGGCTTCTTTCACCCTTTCTCCTGGTTGTGACCATGGGCCTGTTTCAAGCCACTTTAGAGAACAAGTTTCTCTAAAAGAAGACAAATGCAGTGTTAAAGGCATTTTCTTCTTCTACTTCAAAGACACCTTTCTTAGATACAACCCCTGCAAAATGCTTTCTGCGTTACATGCCAGGAACAAACTCTCCTTTATCCATGGTATATAACAACCCAGACAAAACCAGGACACCCCTTATACAGGAGGTGTATTAAGTTGATAAGAGTGTATTTATTGTGTTCAGTTTGATAAGCTTGTAAGCAGGAGCAGTTTGACGCAGAAGTGATTGAAAGCCCCTGAGGTACCGATGTGATGGCTACCTTCTTCGTGTCTGATGCTGCCCACGGGAGCCTGGGAGCATGGAAGGGCATGAATAGCCCACGGCCTACCTGTGGATTAATTGACTGTATGGAATTTTTTCACCACTTCTTCAAGTACTTTCCAGTTATAGACGTATCTCTAATCCTTCTCTACTTCATTTGGTCACCTTTCTGACTCCTGTTCTCCTTCCAAGATGCCCCTTCGACTTTTTTCCCCATATCATTTCCCAATCCCTTTCTTCTTCATCTGCCTTTCCCTGCCTTATATCATCATTTTCTCTTCAGAAAAATCCCTTGCTTGCTACCTTCTGAGGTGTTTGCTAGTGTTCAGAAACAGGGGCTGTTCTTTCTCTTGGCTTGGACAGAGGTTGGGATGGGGCCATGAGGATGAGGGCTTTGGAAAAAGAGTCGTGTTATGGATGGGGTGTGGAACTCAGGATATGGATGGGGATCATTTTCACACAAAGATTTTGGGGTAGGAGATTATTGAACTCTTTCACACAAGTCTTAGAACTTTTGGTCAAAATACTGTTAAGAATTAGAGATTTGATCAAAAAAAGACAAAAGGAAAGATTTAGATTTTTCAAAAAAATGCACGGTGTTGAGGTGGGTGGAAGAGAATGATTCACCAAATTTTATCTGAATCCACAAATAATGTTGGTTTTGACTGGGAGATCCAAATTATTTTTTTCCTTATGCCATTTCTTCATAGCGCTGGGTCCGTTCCTTAGCTTTTCACTGCTCACCTGTGAAATGGAGCTAACAAGGCTTCTCTACCCACCTTTTAAGATTCATTATTATTTATAGCGCACACTGATACTCCAAAGAAAAGTAGTTTAAAAAGCCAAGTATCTTTGTTACGTTAATTCCCAACACTAAACTTTCACTTAATTTAATCTACAGGAAGGAAGAAATGTTGTGAGGAAAAAAAAGACTCTAGAAAAATACTACCCATTTAGTCCATCATGCTTTGTCCTATGGTACATAGCAAAGGGTGATGTATTTCACTTTGCAGAGGCAAATTGCTGGAAAGAAGAAAAAGTCATGGTGCTATCTGTTAAAAATCTGTTTCCTCTTACCCAAGACATAAATCTCGCTGTTGACTACGGCTGTGCTGAAGCGGTATTTGGAGTACTTCATTGGCGCGCCTTCTGTCCATTTGTCTTGGCCTGGGTCGTACCGAAACGTTCTGTTACTTAATCGATCCGGCTCATCGTCAGGCAGATCCATCTGTATGAAATATGACAGTCATGTAATAATACAACATTTGGAGCCCTCTGCACATGCCTGCATGCAATTAATCACAGCAGACAGCTGAGCAGATAAATAACATAAACACATCAATTATAGCTGCAAAGTGATTCATACTCACTAGGGTTTAACAGCACCCATGACTTGTGGCTGGGAGTACGCTCTAGAAGGCAAATGAATAAGAGGGCTGCATTCTGCAGCAATAAAGCTGAGGATTTGGGTAATAACAATACATTCATGGGCTCTGGTCTAGCAGAATATACCTCTTTCACAAGGCCACTGTGAAGTTCTAACTATAATAGAGGGAAAACTGGTCTATCTGACTTTTTTCTTCCTTCTGAAGGTTGAAATCTATTCCTGCTGTTACTCAGACCATACCGTGAGTCTCAGTGAAGTATTTTGCTGGCCTAACTCAGGCCTGTATATATACATAACATTCTCAAGTAATTTGCATGTTTATTTAGTCAGCCTAACCTAAGTGATGTTGTGCAACTGCTGTAACTTCTTCTGCAATAGTTTTCATACTAAGCTCCTAACGCCCAGCTATATCTTTGCTGCCATAATACTCTTTTCATACTTACTCCTACTCCTTTTGTTCTCTCTAATCTTCTTCCCCTTTCTCTGCCTGTCTCGTATGGCGCAGGGAACTCAGATTGTGTTTTCTGGGTATGACACCCTTGAACGCAAGCAGTGGGCTGTGGGGGGAGGATCCTGAAATATTTCAGGATGAAAGGTCTCACGTAGAGGAGAGAATTACTTTGCTTACTTGGGATGGTGTTATATGAGTTCTTGCTTTGCTTGTTATTTACCTTTCCCAGAACACCTTTCCAACACCAGTGTCACAGACAAGATAGCAGAAGGCAAACTAGAAAGTAAATACATAGCCCCTTGGTTGCTCCCTGTAAGTGCCATGGGGCATGGTCTTTCTCTGTGCTAAGCGTGAAACACTAATTTATTCATTTAAAGAAGGGTAAGCTGTGTGTTTTCAACACAGAATAAGGATGTACTTAGGAGCTGGTACCGTTTGTCATGCTGTAAATTCACATCCTACCTCATTTTTGTGGTAACATTTGCCTTGGAGCGCACCCTGTGCTCTTCATGAACAGAAAACAGAACATCCAGCTGCCCTTCTCTCTGTCTCAAGGGTCTGAAACCTTCCTCTCAGCCTCACCAAATGCTTTCTTCCATTTTAAGAGCCTGCAGTTACCAAGGCTGGAGTCGCTTGGGTTTTTAATTATCTTCTGGCACCAGTGAGGCTTGACCAAGGCCGAGCCGGAGCAACGCTGCTGTGAGCCAAGCCCTTGCCCTCCTAAGCCATCATTTTACATCCTGGCTTGACTTTGTCTTGTCTTGTTTCAATTGCAAAGCCCGAGTGGGAAGGGAACATGTATTTATCTCTGTCCTGTAATGGACACATGCATTTACAGCACTCTATCAATGCTGCGTCGTTAGTGTTTGTTCAGGATTGACGGAACATTCGGTACTGGTTGGGCACAGGGACAACTCCTGGCTTGATGAACTCATTTGCTTCCCCAGTGCAGCTGTGGCAGCCCCACACGCACAATCGCCACCTCTGACAGGGGAGTGCAGGGGCTACATGGTACCAGAAGAATCCGGCACCCCGCGGTGCTGGTCTTACAGCGCTTTTTTGAGAGCTTCAGCTAATTTGTTCTGATCTGTTCAGGTACACCCTAATCTTACAAAGCTATGTTTTTTAATCAATTACTGTTAATCTGCTCATCTCAAGCCTATTTATATATAAACTCAGACTCCCACGTATTGTTACTGGTAGCACTGGTCAGCAGGTGTCCACTTCAGGTGTTTTACAGGTGCCTGTGTTTTTTTAAAACCCATCTTGGCTCAGTATTACTGATTTGTGCTTCTAAGCCACTTTTCCCCATACAATCTGTTCTGGAGAACTATTAAGAAAGGCACAACCAGTTGTCTTGACTTCAACATCTATCTTTGTGGCATAATGTATCTTTCAGTTCAAGTTTGTTCACAGACAGATTGTTTCTACATTGTTTTCACATTCTAATTCTTTTAAGTATCAAGGTATCCTTGCTCAGTTGTTTGAGTATCAGAAATACTCTGCTCTTTCTGTTGTCTCCTTTGGGGATTCCTGCACTGAGAACATCCAAAGAGGTGGAAATCATGTTTGCTGAACGCATCTCACTGTTAAATACTTTTAACAGTAATTTATTTCACAAAAACGCAAACCAATGAGATGTGATGACAGCCTGTACATATTGCTGTTGGCAATAAGGATTACAGATGCTCTACTTCATTGTCAGGTGAATGTGAGTCTTTATCTTGGATGTTTAGATTTAAACTGCATGGAGCAGTAAATAAGAATGGGCTACACTCTTAAAAAAAGATCTTTCACACTGGGAGTAGCAGGAGAGGGCAAGCACGGTTCCTGACACCCATCTTCCTTGTAGTGTAGTTCTGTATATTTCCCTGCACTACTGAATACTGTATCTGTGGCCCTGCTGAAAATTCCTGTTAAAAATTTACATGTCCAAGCAATGCAACTGAAACAAATAAATGGACTGATTAAAGGAATCTGTTTTCCAGAGAATGCTTTCACTTTTCATTTAAAATACAACATAATGAAAACCAAATAAATGAACTTTAGTTAACCGAGAAAGTTCCCTGAGAAATTGAGAACTTTTAATTTCAGATATAAATCTGTCCCTGAAATTTACCTGTGTACACACTTTTTGAAGACAGGGCTCAGTTAAGGGCCCCTGTATTATTTAAATAATGTTATTTACTGATACTAGTAAAATAAAGATGGTATATAAGGAACAGCTGAAGTTAATCCATTTTTCACAGCCTGTCATGACAAAGAAGTGCCAAATAAGCACTAAATATAATCCTAGTTATTTCAATTTTTTTTTTTTCCAAAAATAAGGTGTTTAACCCAGTAGCTATTTAAAATGGAACCCATGTTGACACAGGAGATGTATTTTAAACTCTTGCTCACTGCGCACATCTCTATGAAATAGCTGCCCTTCCTGAAGTTGGAGTTTACAGTGAGGATGGCATAAGATGGGTATTATTCCTCTTTGGTTTTCCTGCAAAAGGTATTTAATCAGAGGAATGTGAGCAATTTATTCTTCTGTTATCACGGCTGTACTTTTCCTACGCAAGAAGCGCCACAAAATTCCACGTCACATAAACCAAGCATAGCTCTGCCTGTTAGTAAACAAGCAAAAGAAAACAACTGGTCCATTTCTTAACCTGTGGGGTCCAGCCACCCAGCACGTAGAGCTTATTCTTCACTGTCACCACCACATGGCAGGCTAATGGTACTGGAAGAGGCGCCGTGCTTCTCCAGGTGCCCTGCTCCATGGAATACTTCTCCACACAGTTTGTGACCGCGTACTGATTTTTCACTTTCATTTGCCCTCCTATTACATAGAGATCATTATGGATAGTGCCCAAAGCGTAGAGTTCACGGAGCTGAGTGCTGCACAGGCTGTGCCAAAACTGGTTTCCTCGCTGGTGGTATCTGCGGGAAAATCCAAAGTTGTAAATGCCCTGGTTTGCTGAGACTCCAGCAGCTCGTTTTGAGATGTCACCCCCTTCACCGTCAATGTTTATTCAGACAATGATACAATGACAAGAGGAGCTTTCTCCTTCACAGGGAAGTTATAAAATTGAGCCCAACGTTTGCAAGATCAAGCATTTTTAGTATGAGGAATCCTAAGCATCCTTTCAAAGATATTTGACCCTAACTAAGGAACGAAGTCCCTTATTTCTGCATGTGCTGATCAGTCTCAGTTTCCACTGAAGTTAGTGAGAAGAGCGAGAGCTCAACACTGCTGAAAATAAGGCCACTTCACCTGCCTCAGTATGGATTTACTTCCTTAAATTTAGGCATCTGTATTTGAAAGTGCTATCTCCATTTTTATCTTTAACCCAGGAAGTGTCTGTTTTTCTTTAAAATGGGTGCATCTGAAAAAGACTTCAGTAAAAACAGAATGAGGGTTTAAAGCTATCAATCATTATACTTTGGTCATCAACAGAGAAGCAGGTTTTCCCTGTCTTACTGGACTCCTTGGGCCATTCACTTGACTCATTTCCCCCTGCTAACGACCTAGAAAAGACTATCTTAGGAAAACATTGAGGTTTGAGTAAGGAGAATATAAAATCCATGTACATTGATGTAAGAGCTAATCAAGCTCATTTACACAGAGGTGCCACTAGAGTAAATCCTCCTCCTTTCAGGAGAAAAGTCATCAAGATTTGGTCGCATGTATATAATTCAGTGCTATGAAGATAAATTGTGACAAATTGGTTAGCGTAATCGGAATCTCTGGGATAACTTTCAAGTAAAGAATGCTTTGTCTCATGGTCTTTTTTTTCACCCACAGAAACATTATTTGGATTTAAAAATTTTAAATAATCAGAGATTTTCTGACAGAGAGTACACACCTATAAATTTCGATGTTCCTGGTCTTTTGTCTAGACATTTTGACAGCGCTTGCCTCTCCTGCCACAATAATATCATTATTCTCAGTGACAACACCAGTGCAAACACATCCTAACCCCTCTCCATATTTTGGAGAGGAAATGAAGTAAGTCTTTTTTGTCGCAGGAGCGTAACAAAAACTGGCATCTGCATAGCTACCATGTCTTGACCTAATGCCGAGAGAATTGTTGCCGATGCAGAGTAAGAGATCAGTAGTCTCCATGCCGTATCGCAGGCTGAGAGAAGGATGGCTGGATAGCTGGATGGTTTTCAGTGCTTCCTCAAACATGTCATTGCATTCTGCATTGCACAGGATCATTGTGTTCCTTTTCCGGGCTTCCACGAGAAAGGAAGGGCTGACAAGTACCAGCCTCACTTGCTTCAGGAGCTCAATAAGGTGCTCTACACGTGAGTTTCTGCTGTGCTTGACCCATCTAATGACGAGGTCCAGAATGCTCTCCTCCCTGGAAATATTCAGATCGTCTGATTTTATGAGAGTCAATAGCTGCTGGAATTCAATCTCTAATATTTCTTCCTGTAAGCTCACCTCAGCAAAATGCTGATATAAGTATTTCCGCGCTTGATCAGACAAGTCTTCTGCCCCAATGTGGTTTGCAAAGTAGTAGATGCCCACACAGTTGGAAGCATCCATATGGTCCATCATGTATTTCTGACACATACTGAAAACATCTTCCATCTGCATGAAATATGCAGCAAGCGCCACAGTCTGCACATTCTGGTTAGTGAGGTGTAAGTCTGCACTGTACATGTAACTGAGAATTACGGACACGCTCTCTGCAGAGATGTCATGCAGTACCACTTCTCTTTGCGTGCATTCAACCAAGCCACAGGTAAACATGGCTTTGAAATAGGGACTGAAGGCAGCCAGCACCACCTTATGGCAGGGGAATTTCTCACCTTCTGCGACTAGGACAACATCAATTATCTCTGTTGATTCTTTCATTTTCTTTACTTGTTCCAACAAAGTCCAGCTATGGCGCTGCTTTCTTTTCTCCTCAGCCTTACGATCCATGGTTGATCTCCGAACTTCCTGTTTTTAAGTCTCCTCAGAATTCAAGGTCTTCATCAGGAATGTTTCTAGAGGTAGAAGCATAACATTGTCCAATAAGGACAAATTATTGCGCAAATTAATATTGCTGTTAATAGCTAAAGACAATAGAGCACGATATAAACCAGTAATGCATAAAAAGTATGTAAAACTATGGTAAGGCCTCAGGCTCAAGATCTGCAAGACATAATAAAGTAAAAATCAACACTTCAAGTAATCATCAATATTCAATAACCCCCACCCCCAAGTTTTGTGACTATTTAAAGAAAATTACAGACTTCCCTTCAAAACAGTCTTTTCCAGCTGCCTCCTCCCTCCTTTCCCTGATCCTGATCCAGAGCCTGTTAAAATCAAGGGAAAGATTTCCACTGACTTTAGTAAACTCTAGGTCAGGCCCTTAGTCCCTTGGCTATTCAAGTTTTGTCTCTCACATGCACCTGTCGGACACTGGAATCATAGAACAGTCTAGGTTGGAACAGACCTTTAAGATCAAGTCCAACCATCAACATAACACTGCCAGAATCACCACTAACCCATGTCCCTCAGCACCACATCTACCCATCCTTTAAATACCTCCAGGGATGGTGATTCCACCACTTCCCTGGGCAGCCTGTTAAGTCCTTGCTCAGATGCTGAAAGTACCTTATATTTTGAACTGCCCCTTTGGTTGACAGCTACAGCGGAGTAGTGCCCTTCCAGTGCTCGCAGCTCCTCTCAGACTAGGAGACCTTGGTGGAGACTTCAGAAAAGGGTTTTACAAAACTAGAAAAAAAAAAGGGGAAAACATCAGACTTGCTTCTCTCATTAGTTTTTAGTGATCTACGCCTCTGCAAAGCAGGTGGGAAATAAAGCCACCCGTATAACCCAGTTCATGGCATTTTACAGAGGGGTAAGCAGATGTGTGGACGTTTAGTACTCTGCCTTACCACCAGACTTGGCTACCCCCTGGGGAATGGTTTTGGTTCAAAAGCCCCATGCTTACACCCTTGCAGAGCAGTCAGGAAGCTGCTGTCTTGTTACTCTACCAGTGAGTTTGTCTCTGCCCCACTGTGCCCACCGTACCCGTAGCTCTCTCCCCAGCCTTCAGGCTGAGACAGTCAAGACAACCCTGTGGGCAGAGACAGCTTCCACCCCTGAAGTGTGACGGCGGCAGAACTGGCAGGAAGCAACTCAGTCCAATTGGCCAGATTCTTTACTCTTTCACACCCAAAAGTGTAGGTCACTGGTTTCTACAGAGTTGCTACTGGTTGGCTTTGGGATAAGTAAAGGATTAGTAAATAGGGGCCGGCTTCCAAGCTGTCCTCCTGCTTCTCAGCGGGATGTTTAAGTGCTGCAGACTCTCAGAGTTCGGGTTCCACTAACTGTAACCTCAAATGAGATTTTTAATTAAATTGTAATTGTTCACACACTCCCTCTGGTTTTATTTACTGGGGAAAACAGAAGGAATTTAATGGTTCTGCTTTGTTTGGGGGGGGGGGGTTGTTGGGGTTTTTTTTGCGGGGTGCCCTTTACTGCACCTCTCAGACTGTCAGATGGGCAAGCTGCAGGATGTGGGCTACAGCAGTAGGGCTGTCAATGGGAGAATGTCTTTTACCCATCACCCAAGGAACACCAGTTCTTAACACAGTTTTTGTCTCTAACATGAGACTGAGACAGTTCTCTTGTGGAAATGCATTAGGGACTCATGTCATGAATCGCCAACACACAAACAAGTCCTGAAGTTGTGGTATAACTATGTTTTAAACACATTGTCAACATGCTTAATCAATTGCTTAATGGGACTATTCAAATGAGTGACATTCCTCACCAGCTTAAATATTTACAGGATCAGGGTCTTGTACAGCAGATTGAACTGGTTTTCTCAGATCCTGGAAGCACAAAGAGTAGGCTTAGTTTCATTAAAGAAGTATGTATCAACATAAAAAATAAGCATATGAAATTTTTTGAAATACACCTAAAGGTATTTTCACAAACAGTCCAGATTCCTCTACAGATCTAGCTATATGGATTTAAAAAAAAAATACTGTAGTTATTTTCCAGGTGAAAAGGAAATCTACAGCTATATCATCAATCTCAGACCTACTCTTCTAGCTGTTCAGTTGTTTTTGGAAGTAGTCATCATTCTGTTTTAGCAAATTACATTGATTCCTCACTTTGAGTGCTAAATTAAAAGCCAGGCATGCTTGAAGACTAGCATTTCCTTGATTTTATCAATTCTTTGCATATGCCAAATAAGAAACTAGAAACAACACATCTGAGAAATTAATCTGGGTTATTATCAGATTTTAATAATGGATTTGGAAGACAAAGCATTAACTTCATAGCCTGAATGTAGGTCAAGCTCCAAGCTCTTCTTACGGTACTTTTTTAAAATCAAAGGCAGTAAGTTTAGTACAAAAAATAAAACAATGGTATTTCCAAAATCTAGATTTTTTTTTTTTTCTGAATACATTCAAATTAAATATTGTATGTGAGAAAATGTAGGTCTTAATCCTGCATCAACTGCCTCCGGAGCAGTCTTTACAGTCAGCAGAAGCCTCTTATGAGAGAAGAAATGTTCTTTTTTTTTTTTTTTTAAATCCTACATGATAATTAGATGTCCAGTTTATTGTTTTCCCCTCGTGCATTTTTATCACCTTGTAATCTTCACCACATTTTGATAAGGAAGCCACACCATATCTCAAAGATCATGTATTATAAGCACACATATCTGAAACAGATGAGCAGTAGTGTCTTTAACCAGGTTGTTCACTCCCAAACTGGATGAAAGTGTTAATAACTACCAACAAGACTCCAATCCTGTTTAGCACTCTGACTAAATGGGGCTTTTCCTCCAAAATGATCAACTTCTCTCCTTTCTCTTTTGTTATGTCAGAGCTTCACACATCCTCCTGCTTTTCCATAATGGACAAAATGTGCATTTTTAATGTGAAGAACAAGTGAGATGATTAATCATCACCATCTTTCCCAGACTTTTGTACAGATCAGGAGGAAGCAGTGTGTAGAACTGAGTTATGATTTCACTTCCTTTGCTGGTCACCTTTAAGTTTTCTTTCACTGTTAATTTAGCTTTCTTAAGAGCAACACTTTGTCTTTGATTACACCGTTCAGCAGATTTGTCAGTTTTATGTGTTCGTTTAACAGCGATTGGGATATCTGGCACAACGTGCTCACAGCTGCTTTCTCCTCTCTTTCATCATTACGACATTAGCAATAGAAATCTTAAAGGACAGTGTGGCTCATACCATTTATGTACTACTTTAGGCACAAATTACCTGACAGGTAAGTCCTACACCCAGATGATGAAGGGCAGTGCCCATCTGCACCCAGTGCGGGGTGATCTCCTCTGCCACCCGCAAAGCTGGTGGGGTGGCTCTGGGCACCCTCCCCAGGGGCAGCAGCACAGCTCCGTACAGCCTGTGAGTGACACACGGGGTGGCCTCCCCTCTCCTGGAGCTGGTCCATACCCAACCATCACCTCATCCTTGGGCTGAATTGCGCAAGGAGCGTCCACCTTGCAGTCAGGATCACCATCAAGCCTCCAACCTCCTCTTCACCCACCTCACTGAGCTCTGCAGAGCAACGCTGCCTCCCCAGCCAGAGCTATAGGCAGGGCTTGATTACCTCCCGCTTTCAAGATGCCAGTATTTGCCTTTCCTCATAAGAAAGCACCTTCTTCATCTCCTTGCTTTGATACACACCAAGCTCCTGACTGAACTCAACAAAATCAAGCTGTCGACTTGTATGCACGTCTACTTTCTCCATCCTACAGCTGAGGGAACGGAAGCTAAAAGGTTAAAAAGAAACCAGCATTAAAACCCAGGGGTGAAATCCTTTCATTAACTTCAGAAATTCATCCCTGTGCATTAGCTCCAAACTTGTCACTCCCCTTCTGGCTTTTAGCAGTGTTTAGGTGAGGTCATTGGAAGGATATTAATATTCTCCTTTATATCACTGGAAAGACTATTAAAGGGTAATAATGAAACGGTGCTGCTTTGCTTTCCCCACTGGGTTACAGAGGAAAAAGGTGGTACATTGATATTAAAAGAAAGGATAAATGTGATACAAATATAATTTGCAGTGAGACACTATACTGAGATTGTGCCAGAGGCTGGGTTGTCATTATAAAACCTCCAGTGCGAGGCTCAAATCCTTTGTAATGTCACCAGGAGCTGAAATCAGAGTTATTGCCGTATTCAGAGTTTCGGGATATTTTTTCCTTCTGTTGTGAAAAACGGATTCAGGTGCAAATCTTCATTTGATGTTACTTTATTTCAGAGCCATGCTGTTAATTTTCCTCCAGTTCTGGCTGCTACTTTTATTTTTATATCAGCTGTTTTGTTAGTCTAATTTCACTTTTTTTTTTTTGCCTTTGTGTCGTGGACCTTATGAAGAGTCATATATAATTTTATGCAGGAGCTACAGCACACGTTTTGCAAGGCAGTAGGGTGCTGCATGAGCAGTTCAAAACATAAATAAGCGCGCTGCTGTGAGCTCAGCTCTACAGCTTTTATGAGGCTATCAAACTATAAATAAATACTGTCCTCAATTCTCAGTTACACTGCAGCCTCTTTGAACTGCCCCAGTGCAAAGGGACTGTAAACCAGATGGAAACATCTCATCAGGAAATTCCCTTAACCTCTGGGAAAAAAAAAAAACTAAAAACCCTACCTTGTAATTAGAGACATTATTTTGCCTGTATTTTTGTCTGGGACATAGATTTTTCTTGTCTTTTCCCCCCAGTACCGAGGAATCTGCTCTTTCCCACGCCGTGGTGGGAGGGTGGGAGCTGCAGGACCTGGCCCAGAAGAGGTCACAGCACCCAGCATGGGGCAGGGGCTTCGGCGCGGGGGGCACCTCCTGCATCCTCCTCTGCTTCCCCCCCCGACCCCCGCCGCCTTCTTCTTTGCCTTAATGAGGCTGCCCTGTCTTCAGCCTGCCTCCCTTCAGGTGCTGAAAGGATCAGAGTTCAGTCACATCAAAGGAGCGGTTCCTCTGCCTATGAATTATTTGTGCTTCCTTTGTTATCAGTGAGCTGAGAAGCAAATCTATTAATTGTATGCATTATGACATTTGGCTGACAGCCATGGCGAGGCAGAAATCAGTACCCAAATGATAATAATGTTATAATCTTGGGGTTTAATTATGAAGGCTGTGCTGGCATTTAAGATGAAGATTTTAAACCATGCAAGAGATCCCGCAGTGCTTGAGAAGGGCAAATAATAACACTAATCTTGATATAGGGAAAAGATATAATAAGAATAAGATATAGAAAGGAAGCTTGCAGGGAATTACAGATGCTCCAATATCTATAGGATAATAGGCACTATTATCCTAATTCTGATACCTGGAAAGACGCCAAAAGAAATTATTACATGATTGAATTGTAAGAATTTAGAGGGCAATAAGGTGATAAAAGCAGCTACAGCACCTATTTATCAAGAACAAATTGTGTCAATTCAATCTAATTTTCTTCATTTTTTCAGGGATGACAGGGAATAAATTAGATACTTTGACTTGAGTAAAGTTACTGATATGGTACCACACGATATCATTAGAAACAAATTGTGATGAAATCAGCTGAGTAAATCAACATACGTTATATGTCCAGCTGGCTGAAAAAGCACATTCAAAGAACAGTTATCAGTGGTCAGACTGGGAAGCATTTCTAGTCTGTGCCTAGATATCTGTGCTGAAAAGGTCACTCTCCATTTCAGGGAACGCTTACTTTGACTTAGATAGTATTTCTTGATGAATTTCATCCATTCTGCCCAGACAAATGCTCTTCCACAAGTTTGCATATTTTAAGTGGGAGAACATCTTTAGGAAAATTATGTCTATATGGTTTGAGAGGGCATACAGGTAAATGTCTGCAATAAATGGTTCTCTGTGACAATTAGGCATTTAACATTCGAATATGTCTCAAGTATCCCCATAACTACTAGCAGCCAGGGTATCTTTTCTGAAGTTTTCCATACTCCGTCAGTTGCTAGTTACTTGGAGATTTAGGATTTTCAGGTTTTCATAGGCATCTAATTAAGTTAAAGGTCCAAGCCCTACTTAAGCTCACTGTGCAATTTAGAAACTGAAGTGTCTGCATCACTTTTAAAGGTAAAACTTCAGCCTTAAATTGCATAGGCAGTTTTAAAAGGTTTGCCATGCAACATGGTCTCCTTCCCAGTAAAGCCAGAGAAAGAGCTCTCCTTGCTCAGCCCTTTCATCTCCGAGGATCAGCCCCACAGCAGGTACGTTTCAGGTGATCTGAACAGATTTATTGCTGGAAGGGAAGAAGGAATCGTAAAGCCTTGAAACCGCGAACACCACAAATCCAATTATGCCATTAGCCCATGTAAGATAAAGTATGACAATCCTTCTGAGGGAGATTTTAACAACTTTTCTCCCTCAGTCCCTGTGGCACCTTGTTTATTTTCACATGCCACCTGATATGGAGGAGCCTGGGTCAAGGCAGTCGGAGGTCTCACGCTATCCAAGCGCAGGCCAGCTCCTGCCGGGATGTGCGTCGCTAGCCATGCTCCTGGGAGCTTTCTTAGCAGGTTACAGCCTGCAGGTGGTGGGGAAGGAAGGTCTCAGTGCAGAAGGACAGGCTGCTGACCTGCGAGCTGCTGCTGCAGGCGTAGACAGTTGTGTCCGTGTTGTGTTCCCCTGTGGGCATCACCGCATCCCTGCCGCTGGCAGCATCCCACTGCCAGCACAGACTGGAATCATCCCCACTCACGCTACTACAGACACAGCCTGCCCTTTCTTCAGTAGCTTATTTGTTTTCCTTCTCATTTCATTGCTCTTAATTTAAAAAAAAATAATAATGAAATGGGCGTTAACAAGGCTCTTTGGGCTAGGAGAAGCTCGACACCTAACGGTGCGATTTTAAGCAGCCTGCAAAGCTTCAGAAACGATGCTTGGGAGCACGTTTGACCATCGGAGACCTGAAGAGGCTTTGATCAGTTTTCAAAGCCTTTGGGTAGTTTACAATTCTGGAAAGATTTGACAGTTTGAGCTCCGTTTACTGCCAAGACAGAGGCCTAGATGTGGGATTGGATTAATATTGATCCTATCTCAGCAAATACCAGGCTTTTTTTTTTTTTTTCTTTAAACTGTTATAGATTCATGAAAAATAAAAAAAAAATAAAAATCAAAGCAGCTGAAAATGAAAGACCCTGTGGGCCATCTTTTCAAATATGTCTTCACCTGACCTTAATCTCACTCTGATTCAAAGCTCACTGAAGTCAGTTAAAAGGATCCCCCGATTTAAGTAGAAAATGGATGTGGCTCTGCTCAGGAACAAGTGCTTATAAACAAATCCCAGTCTCAGCCAATTATGTGCATTAATTGCATGAGAAGAATAGAAGCTAAATATATACATACAGAGCCCATTTCTTTTACAGTTCGCATGTGCAGATTGTTTTCTTACATATCAAAACTAATTGAAAAGGCAAAGTGCTCATTCACAGAAGGACGATGTACAAGTTTTTACATATCCAGTGATAGATGCCAGCAGAAGAAAAATGTATTTCATTAGCTCTTTAAGCAGCTTGGCAAAGGTCTTAGAGGTTTCTCTTTTTGCATTTATCTAAACATACTAGTGAGTATAGGAAAGGCTTAGTTTCTGGAACAACTATATCATACTGCATAAATTGGACTGTATCACAATTAAAAGAAATGTAATTTACTAAGTTGGTGCAAACTAGGCTCTATTTGCATTTTTACAACAGAAAAGATTGTGACCTCTACCTGCTACTGTTTACATAAAACTCTGAATTATGTTTCCGTTTGGTGAGCAAATGCTAGTACGTAAAGGCTTTAATATCCCTGTTAGCGTTGGAATTAAAACAAATTGCAAGTTGTAAGCCCTTATAACTTGACACCAGCATTCCATTAGTTACTGTTTGAATCCAGCCTTCCCCATGACTTTCTCTATTTGCAATTTCAATCACTACCAAGCAAATATCTGGGTATGTCCATACCCGTGGAAAAGAAAATTCATCACAACCCGTGGCAACAGCACAGCACCACCTCCAAAATAGCCCCAGCACTAACAGACATATTTGGTACCAACTAAAGCTGCAGTCCCCCCTGAACCCTCATATTAAAAATATTCAGCCTCTTGATGGTAAGGATCAGTCCCAGGCACATATAGATGCTTTGATGGGAGAAGCGAGAGTTTCTCTGAGCTTCCTTGCTGGAAGCCAGGCTAGATGTTTGTGAGCTTGTGGAGCATGCAAAGACCCCCATGCACAGACCTCAGACACTGGAATTTCTGCATCGGCAGCCTGACCCTCTTTCCACACCGCTGGCAAACTCCACATAGCTGCAAACCGACTCCAGGTTTAGTATTGCTCATGGGTTCCCATCTTAACTTTGTGATTGATCTCTTACATTGAACTGGACAGCAGGCACAGTAAGGAACAGAGAGGGCTTTGATTGCGGCACCGACAGTGGGTCCTACAGTCTCCCCACCACCCCTGACCCTCCGTCACCCCCTCTCCAGCATCTTTACGGCTTCCCCAAGGCACACTTGCAAGCACCCCTGCCCACAAATCCCCCACGCGCCCAGCAACCCAAAGCATCCCGGCCCCAGCATTTCCACATCGCCCATCCATCCCAGTGCCGAACGCCCTCCTCTTTCCTGCTCTGCGTGGGGAAAGGATTTAACTGTACCTTTCCGGCGCTGGGAGCGGCAGGTGTCTGTGAGAGCGTGTGGGAGAAGGAAAGAAAGATCTCACCCAGCAGCACAGAGCTTCTGGTGAGCAGCAAGGTGCCAGGGCTATAAATAGTCCATGCTGGGCTCCGGGCTAGGACGAGGAGCTGCTGTAATGTCACACACGGGGGTACGTTCGGACTCAGCAGCGGTGCAGCTCTCCCTCCCCCCTGCCTGCTAGCCCAGCTGCTAAAAAACAGCGGGCTCCTCTGCAGGGCAGCACAGCACAGCCCAGCCCAGCCACCACTTGGGTTGGTGGCCCACCTGGAGTTACGTGGTCCCTCCCACCCCACACGGCCAGGTGCATCGCCGTCTCACCGTTGATTTCTGGGCGGTCGGAGCGGTTCCGGCACGGGCGATGATGAGGCTGACTCCCACCTACCACTGAGGCTGCGGTACCACACCAGAGGAGATGCTGTTGCACATTGACCCTCTCCAAGTCACTCTCAAAACCCCCGGCTGCTGCCTCTGCAGCTGAGGGGAATTCCCTCAAACAGCTTCACCTGCCCTTGCTTGGTCACTAAGAGCTGAAGTTTTGCATAAAATAAGGATTCCTGACCAAATCAAAGAGTTATCTGTATATTTTTAATCAGACATAAGGCTTGACAATCTTCTTGTTTGTGTTGATGTAAATCAGAAACAGACCCTCTAAACTGGTCCTCTAAATACTGGGGCTGCACTGATTTACATAGGCTGCTGATCTTGTACTCTGTAAATTAAAGGGGAA
Source organism: Chionis minor (assembly GCA_013398295.1). NCBI lineage: Eukaryota > Metazoa > Chordata > Aves > Charadriiformes > Chionidae > Chionis > Chionis minor. The sequence goes on along the minus strand of VZSF01003148.1, from coordinate 1,473,319 downwards.
CAGAAAGGGCCATAATACACTATTTATATCTCCATATGTTTAAGCAAAGATGGAAAAAAGATAAAGCAAAAATTAGGGTTATAAAATTGATTAATGTCAAGCCTATACTTTTAGTTGAGAAAGGCATTAAGGGCGTTTCAGAATGTTCTTTTTAAAATGGCATTAATTTATTTATTCACTGTACTAATTGGTTGATTTATCATAATAGCTTCTGAGAAAATTGAAAATGAAATGTATTTCCTTATCTAGAGTTTTAGTCTGATGGGTTTATTACAGAGTTTTTCCAAAAACCATGGAGGGAATGTTCAGGAATGTTCAACTGTTAATAGCGGTTTGTTGTTTTTAAATTAAAGATGTACATAATTTTAAAAAGTATATTTCATATAATTTGTGAACAAAACTAGGAGAAAAATCAAAGTGATAAAAGTTTACTCACGTCAGAAAATTCACTAGAGCAGATTGCAAGGATACATATTGTCTGAACTCCCAGACTGTTGTTATTAGAAGTTCAGGTGTATCTTAAAAATAAAAATATCCAATCTGATACTGTAGTTTTCACAAAAGCCAAGTTGGAACAGTGATCTGATGCAATGCCACAGCTGTGATAAAAATGGACCATACCCTTAAATTGTCTTGTTCTCCTGTTATGCGGAAGAATTTATAGTCTCATGGTGGTTAACATGGAGTATTTATGTAATGAATTTTATTTATATGAAACCACTCTGCTACCATGATAATAACCATGTTTCCTTTATGGGTGCGTTTTGTCAGCTAGTTTCTGCAATGACCCTGTTTCACAAAAACACTAAAGAATGCTTTTAAGACACATTCCTTTTTATTGCGTGTGAAATTCTGGATATTTCTCTTGCACTTCACTGAATTAACTGCGACACCCCGTCTTGCAGCGGGGCAACCGCTGGGCGGCTCTTAGCAGCACTTTGTAATTACACAAAGGGAGTAACACTGCAGTGAATCAGGCCCCTGATATTTTTGCTAGAATTAAAAGCTTTCTCTGCTGCAAGCCAAGCCTGTTTTCACCTTCTTCATGTAATTAAGTCATAATCCTTTCATTCTGATATCATTATCTGTTGTCATGGTGATTTTAATTATAAAAATGAATGGCTGAGAAGTGGGCGAAGACAAAAGTTTTTGCTGAACTTCGTTAAGTTACTGGCAAAGGGAAAAATATCTGTGGTGATACAACAAACGCCTGATCTTTTAACACAGTGTATTTTAAAACAATGATAAGAAGTAGGTGTCAGAAGACAGACAGAAGAGGCACATTTGATGTGAATATTTCAGTGTTTAGGAAATATGTTTAGAATTTATTGGTTTAGAACAATTTTTGCATGGCGCCGGTCATACTGTTCCTTCTGGTGTTGCGAGAACAAAGGAATTCCCTTCTAAATCTCCACTGCTAGTGATTCACCTATTGGAAAAACGTGCCCTTTTTAGGCAAAAGTTGGATCAGTTTTCAAGAATGCAGACTTTGGGAACAGCTACACAACATTTACAGCTCACCCGAAAGCAGAAAAGCTGTTTTGATGGGTGGTGTGCGTGCAAATTGTCCGTAGGTGAAGATGCTACATGGCTTGCCGTGAGCATGCAAATTGTCCGTAGGTGAAGATGCTACGTGGCTTGCCGTGAGAGATCCACAAGCCACAGTCCATTACAGCTGAACTTGAGAAGAGACCCACGTCGGCTCCGTTAAGCTCTGGGTGGTGTGTGGTGGCGATGTGGTGGCTATCAGGATGTGGGTTGTCTTTGCTGCTGCTGAAACGTCGCAGCCAACGTGCTGAACTAAACTCCTCTCCCCTTGCTGTGGTTCCGTAGCTCTGCTCTGGCGCGTTCCCCGCTGATAAATACTTCATTTTAGACAGGCACGTCGTTGTGGCTCAACGCTGTAGCTCAGAAGAGGAGACCCTTACGCTCATCTCCATCCCCACAGGTCCTCCCCAGCACAGCCACTGCTCTTCGCTCCTCCCGGCTCACCAACCCCCAGGGCTCCTCAGCCTCTTCTCCTGGGGAGTGAGGCACCCTCTGATTTGGGGACTCACATTTGCTTTACCCCCCGCATGCGAGTAATTCGGTGGTATCTGTTCATCCGCCTGGCGTTAGGTGTTTGTGGAAGTGCCTCCAGGCTGGCTGCACCGGTGATGGCACCGGCACCGCTGGCTGCCACAGCTGCCCCCTCCTCCCGGCGCGTCCCAGAAGGGCAGCTTTGGCATCCTCCTCCTTGGGCTGAGAGCTGGAGCGCGTTCAGGCCCCCACAGCGGGTTTGGACCAAGGTACACTAGGTGCTGTACAACTGGCAATTATTCTATTTGTATTGTTAGAACCAGTAATGGTATTTTGGTTATCATATCTATACACTGTGCCAGTTTGGATATATAGGGAGAGAAAAAACAGAAACAGAGAGATTTCCTGTTTAATCCTATTATCTATTCTCTTATGTCAGTCCAAATACAACATTGATTTTTTATTTTTTCTTAGGGTAAGTGTTGACCTTTAGAGCAGACCAAGGGCAATCTTGAGCTCGCCTGTGACCACCGGTCCGGGGGGCAGCACCCCTGCAGTCCCTCTGAATTGAAATCTCTTTCTGGGTCTGTCAACCTGATTCCCAGGTTGCCTGACAGATAATGTGGCATGCCAGCCACCCGCTGCTTTTTCATTTAAATAAATGAGAAAGTTGTGGCTAAATTAACACTCCAGCGGAGGTAATAAGGACCAACTCAGCAGCTGCCATGATGTATGCAAATTGCAGTTTCACACATTAGGAGCTAGATGTTGCTTAATTTGTAGGTCTTTCTGTTTTTTAAATGAAAGAGCCTCCATGAAATTCAGGCGATCTTGGGGGAAAAAAAAAAAAAAAGGCAAAAGAAAGCCCTCAAAGTCAACTACTCACCAGTGCTTCTACTGTACCTACAGTCTTTCTTCTGGGGTTTCCCCCCGATCCCCTGAGAAGCAGTTATTACTGAGTTATACCGCACTGCCGGATGCTTTTAGGCAAAATATCTGCTGATTTCCAATGAACAGACAGCCTGGTTAAGGAGGTACTGCCGGCCCTTTCATATAAACAGAAACCTGATCTTTTTTGCAGTGATTCCACAATCTGGGAGCTCAACATCCCTCAGGTTTTTTTTCTCTGGAAATGAAACTGTAATAGCACGAAAGAAGACCTGTGATAGCCACCAGTTAATCAGACAGAAGGAATGGGCTGATAGGAGAGAATTTTTTCTCCCTTTAGATCAGTAAAGATGGGAATGGAGATGCAAAGAAGCATGTAACTGGATGGGGTTTGTGGAAATGCTGCTCTGTACATTAATTTTAGTGCTTTTTAATCTCTCTAAGAGAATTATGGATATAACTGTGTTAGGGTCAAAAAGATTTCTAAATGGACACCAAAACTGAAACTCAGGAAGGGAAGTGCATACTCAGAATAGCAGAACTCGAGGCCATTATGGTCACAGAAGGTAGAAATAACTATAATGTTTCTCAGGGTATGTACTGTGAAAGGAAACAAAATATTAAAAACATTCTAAATCAGATTTTATCTGGCTTAGAAATGCTGCAGCCGCAGGATATAAGGCTAAAAAATGCTCCATACTGTCACAGTCTTTCCCTGGTTTGGGAGGTTTCATTCTAAAATAAATGCCATTCAAATGATTCAGCGTTTGCCGATCTATTTTTGCTCTCCTGACCTACACGGTCAGTCCTCAAGAGCTATTGCCACAGGTCTCTGAATTCTTTTGGAGGAGATGCTCTTTCCTCCGCTCTAGTCACCAGTTCCTCCACACTCAGTTTCTGTTCCTGGATGTCACCTTCTTAGTCTTCACTTATCCCTTTCATAACCTAGAGATACTGTGGTGACCCCCAGCATGCCGTTAGCAAAGAAATAACAGGAACTTACCCTGTCTACTCATTATTTGGCTGCATGTGTTGAAACAAACTGTCATGTGAAAATGCAAGTAAAAAAGCCACAGTGAATTTGTGGGCAAGAAACACTCAGGCTATAACCAAAAGGCAGGGTCTGAGAGCACTTCCCAGTTCCCAGAAGTGAACGCAACCCCGGGCTGGTTTCCAGATGCCTGCTGAAGGCAGAGCTGGCACACACCTCCTCCCCATCGCTCTTGCTCCTGGAGGAAGGGAAACCTGAGCACTCGGGTGGGACGAGAGCTGCAGCCTGCCCTGAACTGAGCTACCAGGCACAGGGATTGAGGGAAAAGCCCCGGAGTGCCTCCATCCTGCTGTTCAGATGGAGTATTGGCAAACTTGGGTGATTTACTATTCAGGACACCAAAGGCGACTGTAATTCTGGCTGCTGTGACTTTATCTCTCACTCACTACAAGCCCCTGAACTCTTTTTGGTCTTGGTCCCTCATCGCTAAACCAGGATGATGATGCTTTCCTACCAGAGAGATTAATTAGTATTCATTAAGCTGCAGGGCCTGTGTGCCAATTGTGCAAATTAAGAAGGATATCCATGTTTGTGTATTCCAATAAATTCTCCATTTGCTGCAGCCCCCTGATCTGGTGCACATCTGTGCCACAAAAAATGCCTTATAAACCCTTTCTTACACACTGGGTATGGTGAATGAATTACCAAATATGAAGAAAAATGTGCATCACTTTTCTGACAAACAGAGGCAATAACTCAGAGAGACATGGACTTCTCCCATCATGGGCATGAGGCATCTGTCCCTAAAGTTGTATGAAGACAATGCTGGTTTGTACATGTCCAGTCCTGAGCACTGAGATGGAGATGGCTCCTCTCTCCCGTGCCCTGCTGTCCCAAACATGGCTGGCATTTGTAGGGTAGTGCTGGAGCTCCAATCCACATGATGAAACTGTGTCCCAGAGGCAGACAGAGAGCCTGAACTGTCCATCCATCCACGAGCATCAAGATGATGTGGAGATAGATGGTCGCGGGGAGCAAGGATGGACCACCTAGCAGGGCCTTATCCTCGAAGAGCTCAGTAAACAGCACACATCCTGACTTGGGGCAGGTAGCAGATATCCTCTTTCACCCCATGATCTGAGTGACCAGACATTAGCTTTGTGAGTTCACTTGTGAGGGATTTCATAAACCAGGAGATAAAAACTTGGGAAGATCTGCAATACTGCCAGCCTTTTCATTACCCATCTACTGTTGCCCATAAACATGCAGCTGATCTTGCTCAAACCTTGCAACTGAGCAAGTTGAAACAAGCTTTCTTCTAGAGCAGCAGTACATCATAGAAAATGAACAGGAATTAGGATCCTTCAAAAAAAGTAAAATTTATTTTACTTCTGCCCTCAAAAAGAGAATGAAGAAATGTAGTATCTTCCAAGTTACAACCCATGTGGCAATCTTCCAAATCTCTTTCCATATGTTCCTAAGTGTCGAAAGCCCAAATGTTCCATATCTTGCTGCCAAATTCTCTGGCTCACTCCCAATAGCTCTTACAATACAGTTGGGTATTGTCTAGTGGAAAAAAAATCACCTCAGATTGATAATTAAATATATATTTGATCATCAGATAGACATGAATGGCCAAGGGGTGCTGTGCTGAATGAATCCTCCACGCTCACAGATTTCAAAGCAGCAGAAGGATACCCTTCTGGTCTTACTGAAGTTGCCCCAGAAATCCTTGTTTGTTGCAGAACATATTGCTGAAGAGATTTGAAACTGGGGGAGGCAGATGAGCCATGGCGGAGACCTGAATTGCTGGGGTGTCCTTTGGGCTACGTGTCTGAACTGGACTGCAGGGGGAGGTTTTGGACTCCAGCAGACATTGCTGGATTGGCTTCACCCCTGTGTCATTTCAGACTGAGCCCCACAGCGTCAAAGGCTAGGAGTTTGTCCTTGTTTTAAATCGAAGCATAAATGCTGCCGTAATCCCATCCCTGTGGCTGCTGGGGCGCTGGGCACAGGTCTCGGCATGGGACTGAGGGGACACGCATTGCTCAGCGTCTCATACACATTTCACAGCACAGGAGGGGAAGAGATGCTTTGTGCTTTCTGGCTCCGGTGCTGAATGTCGCAGCCTTCCCTCTGCTGTCCTCTTCCTTAAAACCTCCCAAGGTCTGGGAATGACGGCGTTTCATGCAGATATCTACACCCAGGAGCCGAGTGTTTCCTTTTCTGCCTGAAAGGGTAGCATCTCCAAACCCAAGATTTCCGTTTTAAAAGTTACCGTAACTCCAGAGAAGATTCAGTAATGTGCTAGGAAAAGTCAACAAGTGAAAATACTCAACACGAGCTGGTACCGAAGCATCGTACTGTGAACTGGAAGGTTCCTGCGTGCGGGAGTTGAGGAAGCCACACCGACAGGTCTGTGAGAGGAACCTGGACTGACCTGACCAGCCCACAGCAACTACAAACGCTCATGACTCCATACGACTGTAGCCAAGATATAACAGATATCTTGTGTTGCAGGAAACAGGATGAGGGTTGGGGAGTGCTCTCAAATAGCACAACTTTTGATGTTATTAACAGCACATGCTGCTAATTCACAATAAGATCAAATACAAAGGGTGTTAATGGCCTTGAGGATTGACGATGTCCATCTCTAAAGCACATGAGGCTCTGGTAACAATCCTTTGTTGTCCTAAGATACAACGTGGTCATCTTACATAGGAAATACTTTGCCTATGGATGCTTTGTCCCCCTTTTTTCACTGCAATATGTCCCTCATTTGACATCCCCTTTCTCAAAGTGTACTTCTGGGTTAATTATTAGATGCATTAATTCAGCCTAGGAAGAAAATGAGTGTTTGCCTGCACCAGAAGGTATAAAGTAAATGGTAACAGATACTGTAAAAATTAAATTACTGAGAGGGAGCAATTATGAACCAGATGCAGGAATGAATGTGGTGCTTAGTACAGAGTAAGTCCCATGTGAATTCGTGGCATTAGGATGCAACACTGAGCACAACTGAATTTTGTTGGCCACTTGGTGCCACCACGGACTATACACAGGAGAAGGTTCCCAGGAGGAGCAATGTGTTTGCTACAAGGTTTCTGTGCGACATGAAGACACTGCCCTAACACCTACACCGGGATGGCAGAGGATCGGCTAGAATTCTCGTGGTGTTCCACACCATAGTGTCTACTTTTTCTCCATCAGGCATTTTGCACTAGTCTTCATTTTCTCTAGTATTACTCCTGATTTACATCAGTGTGAACAAGAGCAGAATCAGGCCTCCAGTTAAATAACTAATGCAGCTGTTTTGCTGAACCAGCTTCCTGGCTGGGAATGAATCCAGTCAGCTGTGGATAACAAACCCCAGTAATAGAGATTTAAAAGATTTCATACATTAATTTTTTTCTTAATATTTGCAGAGTTACTTTTCTTACAAAATCTGTTAGGCAGATGTTAGGAAGTAATTACTGTACATGAATCAGAAAGAAAATGCACGTCTTACACTGAACATGTGAGTGAACTGACTAAAGAAATCAAAGATAAATGAGAAAAAAAGCTAAAATATATCTGAGCAGAATCTGCCAGAATTTGCCATGGGGTTATAAGGAAGAAACAGCACAAGGCAAGCTCTTCTCCTGAGCCATACATCCATTGTATATCCAAAACAACAAGCCTACTGACTTTTCTAGCAACAGCAGAATTATACTGGCCTTTCATGGATAAAAGGCAAAGTCTAGGAGCTTTTTGGCCAATTACACCAGTAACCAATGTGGTGGACAGAACTAAAACGTTGCTGCATATGCCCTCATGCTCAAATATCCCAAAGTACCCTTAGATCACGGCACACATAGATGTGAATAGGGCTGATCATATGAGTTAAAACTCTTGCCTCCTTGTCCAGAATTACTGTAATTTGTATATATAAATACAACCACTCTTCAAATGATGGTGGCAGCAGTAATAACATCCAGGAGGTTAGGATAGAAAGCAAAATTGTAGGGAAAATTTTGCCCTGAATCCAGGCTGTGGTTTTGTCCAGGACACAATATTCCCCATGCTTGCAAATCTGGGTAATCTTTAACGACTGAAAAAAGTTACTACTGCTTTTCACAGTGCTCTGATGGATAGATTTCAAGATGAGCTGGGAGTTAATAATGGTATAATTGTGTAAACAAAACCAGGAGCATTAAGAATGGATTCTGCCCTCAGCTTGCCTCCAGCATTGAGCCCTACTTTCCTCTGTCCTGATTTCCCCCCCGTAAAATAACAATGTTATCATTCCTGTCCAAACTACTTTGAAATCTCAGGTTAAATTAGAGTTAAATAAAATATCTGAGTAAGTAATAATAAAAATTCTGCGTGTCTTTTACGACATTTTCCATCACGAGCAGTTAATGCATTTCATGGGGAAGGTTGGTATAATTACCTTTACGCTGCAGTGTGGCTGGACCAACTGAGGCCAAGTAAGGGAATGATTCACCTGTACTACAAAAGCTCCCTTAAGATGTCTTTTAGGGGCGTAAAGCAGACCTCAAGATTGTGCTGATTTTCACACACAAAAACAATTTCATTCAAAAAATAAATTGCGCATCAGTAACTATGGCCCTCTAAAATCCCATCTCAGTATTTATGAACCTATAAACACTATAAAAAGAAATGCTATGAAAGAAGCCTTTAAAATTACAAACCAGCCAGGATGTTTAATATTTCAAGTCTAAATTACAATATAAAACCTCATTTTGAGAAATGCTATGAAAGCATCAGGGTTGGGTGCATTTTAGAACAGCATTTGTCATTAAAAAGAGCTTGAACATTTGGGTTGCCAAGGCAGAAACAAGCACCACAGACACATTTTACCCTTATGGGGATTCATCAAGGTTGTGCAGTGCAGCTGTTGTCTTAGTAAAAGAAAGTATCAGCCCCTGGCTGGAAGAAACAGAAACATAATTATGTTATGATGAGCTGGAAAACATGCAAAGAAAAATTGGAATGCAAAGCATGATAAATGATGCTTTGTCAATAGCAAAGCAGCAAGAAAACCAGGCGGCACAATAATAACTCTTCGCCAGTCAATGCTTCCAGTTTGGCTACCAAAATAAAGCACCACTCTAACCATGACAGAATAGCTGTATCTTTGGGCTTTATTATTTAGTCCTGATACAATGAAGCTGGGTTTGTAAAGTGGATCGCGCAGTCACCCTTAGTAATAGGAATGAGAAAAGGAATGGTCAGGTACTTCTCAAAACTGAGACCATAATTCCATCCAGAGGAAATTTATAATGTTACTTTGTTCTGATTTTTATGTATATTAAAATTCAAAGCTTAGAACCTTTTCCTTTAAAGACACCTTTTAATTACGTTTTCTGCCATAAACACCCTCTTTCTACCGAGGTGACCAACATGTTATCAGTAGTCACATGGCTACATGCAGTCGTATCGCAGTAAAATAGGAAATGCCATCCGATAATGGACTCGTTAATCTGTCTGTCCTCACACTGACAAGGACAGGATTTCCCTTCCAGTGCTGCAGCACTGTGCTTGGCCAGGCTATAAACCACTAAAGTTTATTCTCATGATGTGAGTGAATCCAGAGGGAAAATTGGACTAATTATATACCATCACAGGAAATAATTCTATTTCGAAACCAATACTGGGCCCCAGAGGTAAAAAGGGACAAATGTTTAAAGAAAACCTACTGATGATAAAGGGGAAAATGACCTAAAAAAAATGAAGGAAAACTCAGGAATTGGGTAGGGCGACCGTGCGAAGCTGTGGCTGTGCCCTCTAGTGCCCGAGACCCGCAATACTCGCCGCGGGCTCTGGAACCCAGGGACTGGGGCACCAGTGGGAAAAGCCACCAGCCAGCGGCTTCCTGCAGCCCCCAGGGCCATCAGCTCCCTCGCTGGGACACGGCTAAGGTTACACAATTCCAGACTTTCATAAAAAACATATTGACTCCCAAGGCGAATTATTCTCAAGCGAGAGGGCTGCTAGAATAACTCTACCAACTTCCCCTCCACAGACAAAACTTCAGGGTAGAATTTCCACCTTTCATTTTGAGTTTCCTCCCTTTGGAGAATGCCTTTTATAGATTTCATTCTAAGAATGCCTCAGAATCTGGTATTAATATTCTTCTGGGCTTTTTAATTAAAAAAGAAAACCAAATGAACCGCCAAACAAAACGTGTATTGCTTCTGTAATTAAAAACAACCAGCTCTCAAATTAGCATCTATGTAGGATGGGTCATCTTCTATGCATCAGTTTAAAGGACTAAAACCTATATTCAAAGAGTGTATTTTTAAGTGTGTCTTTTTGGTCCTGTCAAATAAGGAGCACAGGCAAGATACTAATCACTTCACTCATACAGCTACTGTTTGCAGTCACGGCTTCGTAAGCGCCTTCTAATGACAGCATGATTCGCACAATTTTTATTACCCTCAAAAAAATTAGGACTATTTTTACCACTAATTATTTTCATTTACATGGTAAAAATATTACTCAACTGTAGTTTGCACCTAGGGGTATGAAACTACTTGTAGTTTAATCTAATAATTCCATTCCCACTGATTAGGGAAAGTGAAATTACTGATGCGCAACAAATCAGTGGAAGCCTGCAAACAACTTCTGTGATGCTCAGCTATCCTTGTTCTGACCATTCAACCTTTCTCCATTTCACTTGGCACTAATTTGTGGAAAGGTACATGAGACTGCAGAATTGCAGGCCAGTGCCAAGCTAGTTATAATTTCTCCTGTAATTGTTAAGCTTAACCCAATCAATAAAATATTGTCCTTGGACATTTTCTTCCCCAATCCAGTTTGCCTGGCACCAAGTTTATTTTGGGGCTGCAAGGCATTAAAATTGTTATTTTACAGGAAAACCAAAGTAGTTTATCCCAGGCCCCACTCTTGTCTCATCGCCGTACGTGTCTCATTCAGGAATACCAACAGGCAAGCAAAGGCGGATTACACGTACGTAAAGCTGAATGCCTGCACTCTGGCTAGGGGTAAATAAAAAAAAATAGCCAGAGAAGGGCAAATCCAAAATAACGAGTCCAAACTGACAGCTTTAGTGGCACTGGCTTCTTTGCTTTTCACTGGATTTTAATTCTTCCTCTTCATGCTCCATCTCCCATTGTTTCCCACGTGCTCTCTTGCTTACGCTGTCTGTTGCTCTCTCCAGCTGCTCCCCGACTACTGGAACTTCCAGCATTTTTCTGTTGGAGCAGGTTCTTCCTTAACCACATACTTGTTAGGTATTTTATTATCGTGTCCTTCTCCTCTGCTATTTTTTCCTCCTCCTTGTCAGCAGAAGTTCTCTTTGTGGTCCTGGTGAGCGGAATCCCAAATGGTTTGGCACCCGCACCCTGTCAAATCCACTTCTCAAACAAAAATGCTCCTTTGCGATGGAAGAGCAGATGAGAGCAGAAGGATCTCATACCTTTGCATGCCAACAGGATATGGCCCATTAAAAATTCATTTTGTGAATGAAAGTCTAAAGACAAAGAAAACTCTCACTCACTCCCTTATCCCACCATCGGAATCACGCGCCAGCCTGCCATGCTGTCTCCCACCCATCCTACTCGCTCCTTTCTCTTTTCTCTAGCCCATTCTCTCTCCCCTTGCTGTGATAACAAGTTTTCACCAAATGTGTTTTCTCTGTCATTCCAGCAATTGATTCTTTTCTTAAAATTTGCCTTATTCGAGGGCGTAATCCTTTTCTCTGTAGTCCCCTGGGTACCCTGGATGTCAACGGAGATGCTTAAGCTAAGCAGGACTCAGCCTTCAATAAACCGAGCACCTTTCCCTACAAGGCTTAAGTAATTACCGGGTTAGCATAAAGATTCACCGTGTGTACTTCTGTTTTTTATTAAGAAGTTGATTTAGCTTAAACCATATTTCCAAAACCTATTTTCACTCCACTGAGACAGGAGAAGATGTTAGAGCCTCATAAATACTGCATGCTCAGACATCCCTCTGACTTCGCGCAGGGAGCTAGCATGGAATAATTGCTCTGCTGCAGCCCTGTGTATTGGCTGGATATCGGCTAGGTGAATTCTTCAGACCCAATCCAGTTTTCTCGGGTGGCTTTTCATTCACGGCTTCAACTCCATAAAATAATACGGCAACTAGTCAGCAGCTGCTTCTCATTCATTTTGGTGGTGTTATCACGAGACGGGGGAGGGTGTGCTACCTATGAGAAGAAATGTCCCCAAATTCCTGGGGGCTCAGGGAAGCTGGGGAGAAGGGAAAGCAGGGTTGGTTGATCCTCCACTCCCCTGCAACGGGGAGAATCTGGGCCTGGCAGAGGCTGTCGGTTGGACCACAGTCCTGCCACATCTAATATTAGCTACACGGAGGTTAACGGGGTATCAAGGGAATCATATATCTGGACTGACCAGGGCAAGCTCTCAAAGACAGGATCTCGCCCTTGTCCCAACCAAGGTCATCTTCTTTGAGATGCTATTTTTATCCTGAATTTTCAAAAGAGATTTTTTCCTTGTCTCCTCCACCTCTCTGTGGCCCTGGGAACTCGGATATTCCCAGCACCACAGCGGGAGAGGAGCCTGTTCCTGGCATCAGGTTTCATGGATGGCTGGAGGGAAGCAGTAAAGTGTTCCTGGCAGACAAACAGCGTGAGCAGGGGAAGAGACTTCTTTCCTTCTTTCTTTTCTTCTTAATCCAGTTATTATCTGATCTGTATCCTTTAAATAAATATATATGCCCTTGCTTCTCCCAGCTCTGGAGCTGGCTTGTGATAGCTCTTTAATTCCACCCATCCGTGCTTAGACAGTAGCTGGACTAGCAAATTGTACACCTCCAAGTACAGCTCCCAGGGCTCTGGTTGGGATCCCATCTGACCTAAATCTTGCTCATTGTAAACAACCATAAATGTTGGTTTGGTTTTGTTTTTTTTCTCCCCAAACAATAGCAGTTACAGGAATATATAATTTTACTTTTGCAGTTTATAACTAAAAACCCCTCTAGGGCATTTAATATAAATGACACTCAAAGAGCAAAAAGTCTGCTTTTGATTTCCTTTTTATTTTTATATGGGTCATCTCCAAGGTTTTGCATTTATTGTTATTATTGCTAGCATACATTTCTTTCCTTTCCTCAGCCTTTGCTCCCGGGTTTGGACTCAGTGAGCGCACTGCCTAGCTTTAAAAAATATTAATAGCTGCCTCTTCTTAAAAAGGCCCGAGACCTCTAGGTATATGTAGGCATGTAAAAATTAAAGTTTATCATTTTATCCTGATGAAACATGAAAGGCTGGAATCTGTGCCCTTAATATGAACAATTTAAAAGTGCTCAGTAAATGCTAAGTGCTTACCAGTATTAAATGACAGAACCCAGCATCTGGATGCCTTGAGGCGGGGAAGCTATTTTAACTTCGGGGCACCTCGCTGTCACAATTTTTATAAGCGGGTATCGTATACCGGCAACCGGATCCCAAACTGCGTAGTTGCAACACGTGTGTTGCATATAGTCTACGGGGATCAGGTGCATTATTCACCTACGTGTGTGTAAATTACGCACTGTATTTATAAGTCGCCTTTACCAGGAATGAGGCACCAACGCAAGGGGCGTGGGCGCTGCTCGGAGCCAGGGTGTGACAGACGCAATCCTTCCGGCGGGGCTCCCAAGCCCCAGAGCCGCGCCTCTAAAGGCAAAGAGCGAAGTTTGGATTCGGGACGGCAGGAGATGGGTCCAGAAGACCCATCCGGAAGATGGTCCGGCAGCNCACCCGCCCCCGCCGGCCACCGCGGGGGGGGGGGCGGTCGGCGCCCAGCCCAGCCCAGCCCAGCCGGGGGGGCAGCAGCCACTGCCTCCAGCCCCCCACCCACCCGCGGTGGAGCCGCCGGTTTCGGCTGGGGCTGGGGGACGCGGGGGGCTGCCCGGGCTGGCCGCGGCGGGAGGATGCGTGTACGGGGCTTACGACCCGGGATGGCGCCGGTGCCTGCATCCCTTCTCCTCCTCCTTCTCCTCCTCCTC
>VZSF01003148.1:1358719-1459336 GCA_013398295.1 Chionis minor | reverse complement strand
GGAAGTCGCGCTTACAGGCGAGATGGCTTCGCAGCGGGGATCGCTTTGAGAGCACGGTCTCCCCCTCCCTCGCCTCCCCCCGGCGCCGCGGCCTCCGAACAGTAAGTGGCAGGAAGGAAGTAAAGTTGCAAACAACCTGCAGCGGCAGGAACTTTGCGGGCTGCTCCAGCTGCATGTGTTCAAGGTGCCTTTGATGTGCGTGCAGCAGCTTCTGGAAAGCGGACTGCANAAAAAAAAAAAAAGGGATGAACAAGAAGGGGGGAATTACCCAAGCGACTTTCCTCAAAAGAGCCAGCCGGGAAGCGCAGCGGAGCCAGCACCGCGCAGCCCGCCCGCCGCACCGGAGCTGCCCGGGAGGGACCCGCCGGGCGCCCACCGGGGAGCGCGGGGGCTGCGCGGTCGGCGGAGCGTGAGCGCGTCTCCGCGGCGAGATGCGAAAAGGCTCCTCTGCCCGCGCTTGACTCGCGATGCCGGCTCCTCACTAGCATGCGAACCCTCGCACAGGATGAAAACAGGTTTGTTGCGAATTCTCCTGCGACCCCTTCGTTCCCCGCCGCCGCCGCCACCTTCCTGCCGGCGATGTCAGAGGAGATCTCGACGATGGCACGGTGGCAGATACCTCTGCTGCCAACCCTCCGCTGTGCTTTGGAGACGTTCAGGCTGAGATAAATCTTTTATGCAGCTGCCTTCTCCTGTCTGTAGCGGTTGCTGCACAACCCGCACTTGACTGCAGCTAAAATATTCTTTTTAGGATCCGTCTCACAAAAAGATGCAAAATAAACACAGATGGGAGAAGTGGGGGAGAGAAATCTGTAATGAAGTAGTGATGGTGGATTGATCTTCCCTCCTTCACCCCCCCCCCCCCGCGATGCCTTCCCCCCAGACGTGAGCCTTTGCTGAATACAGAATGCTACATTTCTGTTTTAAAGCAGTAAAGATTTGGGGGGCTTTTTGGCTGGGGTTTTGGAGGGAGACTCCCATCGGTGGTGCCTGCCTTACTGTCTGACTTTCTTGAATGTCTGTGGCTACCAAGCCCATCAGCCTCTGTCTTGCTTTCACCTGTTTTAAAGTATGTCTTCTTTCTGCCGACACCTTGCAGGTCATTCTTCCAGAATGCCAGAGGAAAGTTCACCAAAGCGGAGTCCTCAAAACATCCCGTACAAGGACCTGCCCCATATCATCAATGCTGATGGGCAGTATCTCTTCTGCAGGTATTGGAAGCCAGCAGCAACTCCCAGGTGAGCACTTTCAAGCAAACGTTCTTTTTCACTGTCGGTAAATAAGTCTCTATTCGTGTAATTATTATTTATAGCTTGGCTGGCATTACAGGGCTGTGTGCACGGAGCCTTACAGAGCCACTAAGAGAGATTTCTCTTGTCTGAGAGAGTCCCTACTGTAAAGACCGTGCTCTCCAAACCTCTACCCACGGAGTCGGCCTCACAGCTGTGAAACACGGAGTTACTGTTGGTCCGTGCACAGCTGGTTTGGTTGGCAGGCCAGTGTGCTACCCGGTGGCACGTGCCTGTCAGGTGGCTGATACCTGTCGGCAGTAAAAAACTATCTGCAAACTAATTGCACCGGCAGCCAGGGAGGGGTGGGATACAGGCTTAGGAATGTCCGCTCTTTCCGATTTTCTCAGTGTGAACAAATGAAACATCAGCATCTGACTTCAGTTTCAACAGGAGTAGCTGAAATCTCAGGGCAACAGGCAGAATATGGTTTGACTGCATTGCTTTTTGACTGCTGCTTGTTTGGATTTTTAAATTATTTATAGTTAGTAAATGATTTAGGGAGCTCTTTTACTGGCAACTGCGATTTCAGACCTGACCTCAGTAATAAACACAGACAAGGAAGCAGATAGAGATATTTCTCCAATGTTTTTGTCGTAATTTAAATAATTTACTGTAATAGCTTTCCATGCTGATTGTGTGCTGATTAGGATCTGCTATAGAAAGCTATCTCTATTCTTCCCATAGTTATGATCTTTCTTCTTCCTCCCAGTATCTACTGGCTTGGCATGTATTTATGCTAGCACTAGTTAGATAGGTGGCTACTTCATAAAAATCTGGATATTGTTTTATTGTTTTCTTTTTCTGCAAGCCAACAGGAAAAGCTATGTTGATTTTACACAGCTAGAAAACAGTCACAGGAAAAAGTTCTTCAAGCTGTAATAGGGAGTTAAGCTTTTTCCTTGACCACCCAGCAGGTTAGACCTCATCCTGTGTCCAAACGCCTGCAGCTGCACTGAGAGATGCAGACGGGTCCGAGTTAGCTGGCCTTGGGTTTAACGCCTGCCCGTCTAAGGGGCAGCGTGAATGACACAGAGCTGGAGGTGGGCAAGGACCAAAGTGCACTGTCCCCAGGGAGGAGGACTGTGCAGCTGCCCCACCGTAGCTCCGTTGCACCGGTTGGGCGGTAGGACGTGGGTCCTGGTTTAAGATCGCCTGGTCCACAGAGCATTTTGTTATTACTTCTACTCACTGCCTTTCAGAAACAAGGAGGAAAGTTTTGGCACTGATGCTTTACATAGTCTTTGCGCCAACCTGAAGATTTCCTCTACAGAAAAAAAAAAAAAAAAAAGCCATCGAAACAAGCTTCTACTGTGAAACCAGGCTGTCTTGTATTATAATGCTAATTAATCATTAACTGCCCACAAGGTTCTTCACCCAGTTGTGGACTTGCTTTCTTTTTTCATGTTTAATTTCTTAGCAAATTAGTAGTGAGTAGATGGGTCCTTTGATCCAGCAATGAAAGGCTGATAAAGAGCTGAGAGTTAAAACTTGGTGTCTAACTCCTCTGGGTAGTTGATTTTTTTAGGGCTCTGTGCACCAAGCAGTTAATTGTAAGCGAGCTTGCCCTAGTTCTGTGACAACAAAAGTGGATGTGATCAGTGTTGCTCATTTACAAGTGGTTCCTATGTGTGTGCGTGTGTGTGTTTGCATTTGCGTGTTTGTGTACAACGAGGGGCATGCTGTTTATTATTAGCTCTTTTTGCATTGTTATGTATGAGAGAGATGGTAAGTGACTGAATAACAAGTTAGTGCCTGGATGCTACAGTCAAGAATGCTCTTGAAGTGCTCTGATAGGCAAACCAAAAATACATTTATTTTTTTTACCCCTCTCACTCTTCATAAGTAGCTCGGTTTTTTCTGCTTCATATGTAGAAGCTCAGCAACTTTCATCTAATTTTAAATGTTCAGCAAAAGTGATCTATATATATATGTATAGGGAGAGAAAGAGAGACACCTCAGGGGACTTTTGCAGGCCTGTTACAATTTATTCTATTTCAGATACTGAAGGCGATTCTTTCAATCTTCTAACTCAATTGTTGATTCAGGTTCAAATCTTAACGCTAATGAATGATGCTATAACCGTCAAATGGTGGGATCTTTCATTGATCCATTATGCATCTAATCCCAGCTAGGGCTATAGAAATACCTCTTCACTGCAGATGCCCAAAGGTTATCATTGACTTGTCTTCTGTTAGAATAGAACTTCTCATCCTTGATCCCTCCCCCAGGGAGGGGAAAAAATGGGATATCTGCCAAAGGAAAAATTAGAAAGTAGCCCTAGCCTGGGGTTGAAGAGCAAACAATGGCGAGGCAGTCTCTGAGAGCGGGGCCAACCGGCAGACATCACCCCTCGGAGCTGGTGCTTCTCTTTTCATCTCCTCAAACAGCCCCACAAAGGTGGATAAAGGCTGTGGCAGACTAAGGTGCTGTAGCACTTACTTTTTTTTTTTTTTTTTTAAAAAAAAAACCCCACAATTCATCATGAAGATGGGGAAATTTTGTGAGGCTCTTTTGCTTCGTGCTCACAAATATCCAGGCTCCGATGCTGTGTGGTGTTGATCTGACTGATCAGCCCATACTGGTGCACATATGGAAGCTTTGTTCTAAGTGCCACCGAGGCCAAGGTTGTCCTGCGAGTGAAAGGCACCTATTGTGAGTTCCTCAGCAGGGTCCGCTTTGTTTGGAAGGGGGATTTAGGTGATTACTTCACAGGAAGCTGACACACAAAGGCACTCAGATGTCATAATGATTAGATGGGGTAGATAGAGTAGGTAGTAATGGGACTAAGGAAGGAGGGCGACTGTATTTTCCACTTGTTTTTCGGGTGGGAAGTCACTCCCACGAGGAGGGCCGGGGACTGGGTGTCTTCTATTCCTGTCTAGGGGCAGCATGCAGGTGTGACTTCCCTGGCCAGCAGCCCAACTTGTTGAGCCAGTTTCATCTGAAGATGTAGTGAAGTGGTCTTGTTGAATGCAGCAGGGAGGAAAAAGAAGCATGTTCTGGTGTCGTTTTCATGCATCCTGCCAGCAGCAGGATTTGTGGAGCATGAAGACAGGTAACTCCTTGGCACTGAGTGCTCATAACTGAGTGCAAAGCTTAAGATCTGGGCAAGGCAGGGCATTTTCAGGGCCATGTAATATTGTTTGGAGGAAGTACGTTGATGTTACAAAACCAGATTGATCTTGCACCTATAGTGTGTCCCAGTAGCCAAGGAAATCCTACTAAATGGGAAAGCAGCCTTTGTGTAAACAAAAACAACGGCTCCATGCAAGGTTAAAACCTCTGCCACCACCCTGAGCGATCTGAGTCAAAATATGAGGTAACAGGAGGTGAGGAATTAAGAAACCGTGCTCTGTTCCCAGCTCTCAGACAAAGTTGCTAAGAATAGAGGTGGGATGAGGAAGGGGAAGGAAAGTTGGGAGGAGAAGTCAAAACATTTCCTTTGAGGCCCCTGAAAGGCCTGGAGAGATTCAGAGATAACCTTCTTTTCCTCTCTGGTCTGTACCCCTGTAGCCGTTTCTGGATGCTTCTGCTGTTCATCAGTGCCTAGATAAGCACAGTTTGCTCTGGGGCACTTTCAGCCCCTCTGATTGACCTCAAATAAACTCTGTGAGATTTATTGACCCAGAGTAGTTTTTTCAAAGGTGCTAATAGCCTGCAGCCACCACTGACTTCAGATAGAGAAGGTGATGCTCAGCTCTCTCTCTGTAGATCAGCCACTCCAGGTTGGACGCCTGAAGACTGAGACATTTGTAGTTAGAGGATGCTTTTGAAAATGCAGGTTCCAGACATCCTCGTGTCTGAGCTTCCTCATCTATCAAACAGAAATCATTAGCTGGCTAGTTAGCATGATGCTTGTGTGTGTCCCCACATCTCTAGGTGCACTTAGAACACTGCCAGCAACTGAAGTGGTCTGCCTGAGGAGGCTGCCTGAAGGTGGGACGCGCGTGGGTCACAGATGCGTTCCTGGTTGATTGTTAGTGTACACTGAAATGCGTTGGCTCAACTTCAGGCATCGTGACCGTGGTTTAAGTGTACAGAGTTGCAATTGTCTGAGTAAACAGTGTCTTTGTAGGAGTTCTTTCAGTTTGACACCTGACAAGTGTGATTAAAAATACAAAATTGAACAAACAAAAAGCTCCCACTTTTTAATTTACTTTTAAAATTTGTTTTGCTCTTTGAAAAATGCCCGTCATTCATTCTGACTTGTGAAAGTCCTTGGCCAGGCCAATAAGGAGAAAATATATTTCTCTCTTCCCCAAGGACTTTGCAGAAGTGCCTCTGGTGCAGAAATATAAACTGCCTTTATATTTTAACTGGCCCTTAAATTGTGAGTATTGCTTGCTGATTTTGGCACCTCATTACCAGCATTTCCATGGCATTTCCAGAGGACCAGCACAGATCCCAGCATGAGCAGATGACAAAGTTGAATTTGACTTTCAGACCTTTCCAAAATGAATAAATAATTAATTAAATAAAGCAAAGGTAAGTCAAAGCAAAAGGAATCAAGTCACTAATTATAATGTCTTTAATTATACTGAGTGGTGTTAGTCGCTAGAAATACTTATAGGAATTTCTAATTGAGTGTCACACTGGAAGAACACTTTTGTTTGTACTAATGAGGTCAACTTCAAACTAAGGCACGAGGACCAAATTCGTGTCGTGCAAAGTGACTTGTGTCAGCACAGTTTGTCGTAGGCTGAATTCAGCTCCCTCTGTGTCTGATCACATCATACACAGTGCACAGGGGAAATAACAATTATCATCGTCGAATCAACATCCCAGGCTTTGCTTGCTGTATTGCTAATGCCTGAGTTTCTAAAGCCTCCCTCCTATTCATCAGCCATGTATGTCCTTCTTTAATGCCTGTGTTCTCTTTGCTCCATGTGACTGTCTTATTCACTGTGAATGGGGGCATCCTTTTATTATTTCTTATGCATTTCCAGAGATGGGCAAATTGGCAAACCGTCTTCACCTAAGAGGGACTCTGACAGACAGGAGAGCAGCTTTGGTTCTTGCTGTAGATATTTCCAACAGGCTCTTTTAGTAGGCAATTTTTTTCAGTTCCCCACAGGAATGTGCAACAGAAGCAAATCTGCCTTTTATTCCACAGAGCCCGAGGAAAAAGGCAAATAACAAAGGGAATAATGATTGTAATTAAACTGTCCCTTTTGCTCATTGCCCTGTTAGGCTCAGCTTCTGAGCACAAGTGTGAAAATTTGTCACATTGGTGTGTGGGAACAAGGTGACTTTAGGAGTCCCCTGTTGTGAATCTTAAAGCAGTAAAATTTCATCATGGTCCTGAGACAGCAGGAAAGGAAGTAAAATCAATGTTGGTTCCCAGTGTGCCACCTGATGAACTCTTGGAAACACGCTGTCCAACACGATGAATATCAGAGGTAGAGGAGGAAATAGGAGAAAAGAAGAAAAATGGTCTTGAGATTGTGTTGTAAAACTCAGTTTCTGTTCATGATTCTGCCAGAGACTGAGGCTAAGCAAACCTTGCTTCTCTTGTGCAAATAGTTCATTTCCTTTCAATGGGACTGCAAGTGTGATGAGTAGTATTGGCTTTGCATTGACCCTGGTGGATCCCCTAGCTGGTCACTCAGCAGTTAGAGTCCTGCCTGTCCCTTCAGGTCTCTTTACCCTGAGCAGACTGTGCACTGGCTTTCCTCTGAGATGCTGCTCGGTTTTCTTCAGCTCATCAAACTGGCAGCATGCTAAACCAGTTATTTGTTGACAGCAACACAACAGTTGAAGCGATGCAATAGTTGAAGCAGACAAACTTACCAGAAAAACTCATCAACTTTATCAGGGTTCTAGATGCAAGAGCACTTTACTTCACTAGCACAAGAAATGTGTAGGTTTAGACAAAATAATAAAAGCGGCTGCTCTCAGTTCCTTGCCTCAATTTCTTCAGCAGTCTTGAACATCCCTTGGGAACACACAGCAGCTCTTTTAGATCACCATGAACACATCTACAAGAAGAGTTGGCTGGTATAGTTGTACTGGCTAGAAGAGGATATTTTTTTCTAGATGCCTGTTGCAAAGGCATTGGCCTGTGTTTCCTCTCAAGTTCCCTTCAAGCTGCTGTGGCTTTGTGCTTTTCAGAGCCAGGGTGAACATCTGATCACTTTGTTCTTCTAGGGAAGCCTCATTGTTCTAAGAGCTGTCCCTGCAGACACATTTGGCTGAGCTGCCTTCCTTAGGTTCGGGCGTCCTATTGTCCTAATGTGCTTCCACTTGAATGGAAGCCATCAGTGTTTAACAACCTTCTATTGTCCCTTATCCAAGAGATGTGACACAACCCTGACAGCAAATGGCTGATTATCCTAAGTATCCAAGGAGATAGTATTGCATCCTGCACGTGAGATTCCATAACATATGCTTAGGCAGGTCCCTTGCCTCATCGCACCCCAGTTATATCCTTACTTATACCCTCCCCTGACTCTACCGGCACAGACATTTGGACACTGTGTCAGTATGGCTTATTATCCCATGGGAAGGAAAGTGGCAGCACCGGCGTAAAGTTTTTTGACATCGTTAAAATGATATCTCTCCTAGGGTTTCTTCTTGAAGACCAATAACATTTCACTCATGTTAACTGGAAGAGAAATATTGGTACAAGAACACCAAATACCAACCCTAGGCTAGTCCTGACCATAAACACCTTCTGAAGCAACTAGCCCTGGGGGAGTGGCGGTGTCAGGAAGGCATCTCAAAGCTGGCCAGACTCACTGTCTAGATGGTGGTACCAAGGTGTGGCCTTGGGGACAGGCAGGGAGTAGCCAGTGGAAGCAGTCCTGGTGGTCAGATTTGCCTGCCTCCAAGCAGGCTCCTACGGGCTGTCCATAAACAGCTGTGAGCAGGAGAGGGGATGGATCTTGGAGACTGCTCTCCTTGGGGATGTGTTTATTTCTCCTAGTGAGATGCAGTACGTTTGTGACCAAAGGGATTCATTATTTTTGCAGTAGCAGCCATGTAGCTGTCTTCAATGTCCCAAGACCTTGAGTAACACCAAACTTCATCAGTTCTTCAGCTGGAAGGAAAGAGACTCCCCTTCTGCATGTCAGACGCTCTCCAGCCAGGAGCTGTCTGCATTTCTGCTTGGCAGGCGCTCACTTGATGATGGGAGCAGCTGAATCCTCCCTTACTAAGTGATAGCAAAGTGAGCTTGCTAGACCTAGAAAACTTAGTGTCAGAAAACAGAATAAAGAAGTCAATGAGGAGCAGAGAATGGGCAAAACACATGGTCAAGACAGTCATTAGGCAGTGACACGATGACCAGCGATTTACAGAATCGGACCCTTAATTTCACTGTTCCGCATCTAAAATTGGGTGTAATCTTCCAGGCAAGTGATACAAATTGGGTCTGGAGACCTTAGATGAGAGTTGCCAGAGAAAGTAAGTTGTTCCTTGAGGTTTTGGTGGTTGAAGAGTGCTTGATGTTTGAGGGAAGATTTTAACAATATCTGCTAAGTGATGCCTTAGTTGTTCTCTGCTGTTCAGCTACAATAAATTGTCTCAGCAGCAATCTGTTAAAAGAAAGAAAAGAGAGAGGGAAAATAAAAGAAAACAAAATATTGACAACTAGGCTAGAGCCAAACATAACAGCAGTAATAGTGTAGTGATCATTTGCTCCAGTATTGTATACAGATGGGTAAGGAGAAAATGTACAAACTGCTATAGATTTGGTAGGCAAGAAAGATTACTGATGTTTTTCAGCTATCTCTCTGACCTGGGACAAAAAGGGCTTGTTCTGTATGTTTTCTTTCTTCCTTGATCAAGCTTGAAGCTTGCAGAGTGAGGGAATAAAACTTTGGCCTTTTTTTAGAACAGAAAGTTGGTTTAATTTTCTGTAGGTGTCAGCAGGTTAGCTAGTTCAGCTGGCAAGGTAAGCTTATTTTTCTAATTTTTCAACATATTTTTTACTCTTATTTTTCAAAACTATCTCAGTGAGGTTTCAAATTCAACTGTCAAATTCCAGAAATCTGCAGTGGCTTGATTTGCTGGGCTGAAGGCATGAGGAGTGATGAGGAAGCAGTAAGTAATTAAATTGCTGTAGAGATAACATCTAGCTGACTTAATGGTTAGGTTTTTTCTTCATTTTTTCAATTTTATGTGAGAGCCAGCCTACAATATTTGGAGTATTAAAAAAATGTATTCTGAGCAGCATTCATAATCTTGTTTTATTAAGAGGATATCCAAGCCATCAGCATTCAGTAATCCTCTGGCCCTCCACAAGCGATTGTAGAAAGGGGCACCACGCGTCTCAACCCAGGTTGTCCTGAAAACGCACGGATCGTCTCTCTGACGTTATTAGCTGCCCACAAGTTCACTAGGACCGAAAGCTTTTTTAAAATTAACTTTTTCTTTCCGGGTTCCCTGTGGCCCTGTGCACGTAGCACAGGGCTGGAGCTCAGGGAACCTGTGGTGACATTTTGACTCCGCTGTTCAGCTCCCGCCGATTGCCTTAGGGTCAGGTTTTGCCTCGCGCTGTGTGTCCATCCCTGCCTCTGGCATGTTGTCTTGCTGTGGGCAAGGCTTTTTACCTCTTCTGCTTCGGGTTATGTGGCAGTGGGAGGAAGGGCTGATCCTTGCTTGGGATCAGGGGATCTCTTGAGGCTCCCTTTATCTCTGCGTTATGTCACTCTACAACAAGCGTAGCTGCACCCTTTGTAAAGCAGTTTGGGTTTTGTGAATGAGGAGTGTTGTACAAAAGCCAGCTGTTGTTATTATTTATTCTGTTTATTTACTGGTCACATTTCTCAGAGCTGGGGAATGGGGGAAAAAAAATTCAATCAGCAGATTCGCTTTGTTTATATTTAACTTCACTTCCAGTGTTTGGGGAATGTTGATTTGTTAAACGCTGCTAAACCCGCTAGTTTTACATAATTGGTGAGAACATTGTGTCATTCTTACACATAGGTAGGCAGTTCTCTTTTGAAGCTTCATTTGAGGGTTGCGACCATCAAAGGTTTGCTTCCTGCTGCGCGAGTTTTCCTGCGGCTTTAGGAGAGATGCTCAGATGCACGGCTGAATGTAGCAGCAAGGCTTGTTTACATTTTGCGAAGCCCAGAAGATTTGCGGACATGTCCCGGTCGAGCCACCCCGCAGCTCTGCGGGCTCTTAGCAAACCTCTCTCCTGCCCCGCAGCCCCGCGCCGCCTCTCGGGCACCACGCAGGGCACAGGCATGGGTGCTCCAGGGCTCCCGGGCACCGTCCCCATCTCACCACTGCAGAGCTGAGGTCTCTTCTCCTCCCCATGTCCCAGACAGCACGTGCCGTGGTTCAGCCCACGCCTGAGACCTCTGTGTCTCCGATGCCGTGAGCATCCCTGGCGTTGCACCATAGCGGTGTAGCTGGTGAAGCTCTTCCCATTCCCATTCCCATTCCCATTCCTGTTGCAGGCTGTGACAGACGCACCGCTCACATGTGATCCAACAAATGGTGTCTTGCAAGTTGGCAGAAGAGAAACTCGGGAGGAAAGGCAAAACATCTTCCCTGCTGCTAGCTCAGACATCGGCTCCGACTCTTTCTTTGCCAACAGTCAGAGGTGTTGGAGCCGGCCTGGCAGTGGCGGGGTTAATAATTGTGGTATTGAAAGCATTTGCTCTTGATATTGCTGAGGCTTTTTAAAAATGGTCAGAAAGATGTGGTACTTCTCAGTTTCTTGTGAAGCGCTCCCCATAAAACGCAGCATTCCTGCAGCAGAATAACAGCTTGTGGTTTAAATAAATGTTGTTATTTCTGCTCTGCTGTAGGTGTACATGTATGTTTTGGTTCAGTGGCTGCCAGATACTGTAAATGAGTATTGATTTCCTTTTCTATTTTAAGCTTTTCTGCAGAAAAGGCATCCCACATACCTTTAGCTTTCTTTGCCTGTACCTAAAGTGATTGCAGCCAAGGATTTATCTAACTAAATACTCCTTTATTTTATTGCTACCACTCATCCTTATTTTAGTAGTTGCACCCCAAGTTGATCAGGTCCCCATTCACCTTTTGGAGTTTAAAGCTTTTACATCCAGCCCTTTTTGAGAGCAACTCAAGACAGTTTATAAAACTTGTGGCAAGTAGTTCCTTACTGACATTAGCGTGGGAGCCCCCCCTGCCACAGGTGAAGCTGCCTTGGTGCTAGAAATAAAAGAGCATTTTAGGAAACAAGCCTGCCAGAGCTCAAGTCCGTGGACAGCCAGGTTTGCTCAGTGTGACCAAGAAATAACACAGACCTGGATTTGGCAACTGTAGGCAGAAGCTTCTATCCATTTTTTAACTTTTATATCATCTGTAGGTAAACCACTGCACCTCAGCTGCGGTTCAAATTTACTTTGGTTCAAAATGTGAATAAACATTTCAGCTTTTAAAGCACACGTTGCAGCGATCACTGAGTTAGCGAGATTCCTCTGTCTCACGTTTAACAGCTTACATTCAACTTTCTCTCCTACCTCAGGTCTACAGCAAACGTAGAATAGTAAATTAATTGGAACACACTCAAAGCCTTGGCAAATGCTTTGCCTGTGACATTACTGATTTCCCAGAGGAATAGCTGCTGATATTGATTTTGACAGAGCCTGTAAAGGCTCTCGCTGCAAAGATTCCCCTCATAGCTGCGCGGGGCTCAAGTGCAGCTCTGGGATGGGCCGAGATAGGATTATTCATTGGAAATTAATGTGCTTAATCCCAAAGTATGTTAAAATCTGTGTAAGTGCTTTATGATTAAGAAATCAATCCTTGAGTTTCAGTCTCTAAGTTTATGGGATAATTCCACCCTAGCTTTTGGAAAACCAGGCAGAAAAAGATTTGCTATTTGGAGACTCATGTTATCTGTGGCATCTGAGCCTTTTATGAGTTCATCGGTTTGTTAAAGATAACCAATTAAGATTTCTGCCAACACAGAGGACTGCAGACAAAATTGGATCAGAAAGGTAAAAGTGAGGACAGGTAATTGACTCAGTGCAGGAAGTAATCAAGAGTTCCACATTATTGGTGGAATTCTCTGGTTAAAACCATACTATCAGGTCTAAGTATTTCAGGGAACTGAAGTCTTATGTTTTGCTTTAAACCACTGACATACATTTGGGAACGCACAGTCAGTGCTTTATTAAAAAGTAATAATATCGTACTATCTTGAGTTCATGGAACAGGTTAAGTGTCATCCCCTTTCTTGCTCCTTACTTATTCACAGCTCTCTTCCAAGCTAGTGAAGATTTGCCCACGTAAGCCCAAAATGCCCAATCAAAGTACTTCAGTTGTGCAGTTTTTATTGCAAGGAATAGCCTGGAAACACTCTGACCCACTTGTGGTAGGTGTGTGCTTATCAGCTTCTTCCCCACACAGCTGCTAGGGTGACGAGCTGAATTCTTACTTTAATAACTTTTTCAACAGTGCTTGTCGTGAGTTGTCTGTAACATCCACTCCCTGAAATAACAGCATCAGACCGGGGGTGGTTAGAGCCATGGCTGGAGTCTAAAGCGTGGACAATCCCATTGTTAAGAACCATTGATTTTGTGAGGAGCCTGACGATGAAGAACTCCTTGGTGAGCCTAGCTTCGGACCGCTGGTGATGTCCAGCTCCTGCATGAAAAATACCTTGTGAAAAACGTGAAGTCAGAAAAAGTCTGCAGACTTGGATTTAGAAGGCTTTAGGAAACACCGCTTAACATTTAGATGTAGTGTCCTCCACACCACTTTATGATTTCTCTCAAACTGGAAGTACTTCTTAGCAAACCTTTGAAAAAATCGAGCAAGCAAGCATGTTACAAAGGACTTAAAATTCACCAAGTACTTGCGTGGACCTAATAGGAAGGATGGCTTTACTAAGTAATTTCCATCATTTGAAACCTACAGAGGCTCCTCCCCTTGATACAGGGATGCTGCTGTCTAGTTCTGTCTTCCGTGCTACGTGGAAAGGTGAGGTTAAATGCTCTCAACAGGGCTAGGATGCCATGTAGGGAGCATTCTGGCATGGCTTGAAACACAAAGCACACCTTGTTCCTTTCTAGGAAGCCTGTTTGGTGTTTTAGGGTTGAGCTGGGATTGCCAAGGAGCAGTGAGGAGTGACTTGTCACTGGAGCAGCTACCAGTGCTCTGAATATGCCAAGGCTGCAAGTGAAATCAGTAAGAAGGAAGGGTTTTTGCACAGCTACTTTGAAACAGAGACATACTTTTATATAAAAAACCCCTTCTTTCTTCAGTGAACAGGTTTAGTCTTGAACTAGTGAGTAGTGCTGAGTTCAAGCAATAGTGACTGTGTAGAAGAAAGTTTCTGGCCCTTTAATTGCAGCTTTCTCATGCTTTGGAAGGGCAGTCATTCTAATTACACAAGCCTTTCTTTTTCCAAGGCTTTGGCTCACCAGGTAGCGCCTGCATTTTGATTTCAAGAAGAAACTGCTACACGACTGGCTAAACGGTAATTTTTGTCCCTTTGGAAATCATTAGAGGTTCAGTGCCAGTCCGTGAAAGAGGAGGGGGAAGTCTGCAAAAACTGCTCTTGCTTTTACTCCCTGTTTCTTGGTTCTCCATTGAGAATCGTGGTCCTGCAGTCATCTTCCATCTGTGGTGGCTTTGCTTCCAAGTGAAAATTAATTTTTAATAAAATTAACAAGAAGTATCTTATTCCTGATTTCCAAGGGGAACTATGCCAGAAACTCTTTGAATTTTCTTCCCCCACGCCTTAAAGCTAATCTAAACATTTTGGGCGTGATTTCAGATCAACTTGAATTTTGCAGCTGATGTCTTCTGTTTAAATACTGTTTGGCACAGTTTTCGGGGAAAGACACTGACTGTTTTGTGCATTCATCCTTGCAGCTCCCCTTGAGAGATACGACCTCCATTTTATCTCTCTTGTAGCCCTTGAACTGAGGAAGGGCTGAAGCAGAGCAAAGTGTAGGACCGGGACGTCTGATTCCAGCCAGGTCCAGGGGCAGTTCTGCCTGGGCTCCCCCCAGGTCGTCCCTTCCTCAGTCCCGTGTGTGAGAACAATGCCTTGCTTCTTTGGAAACAGAAGTTGTAATTCTTCTTTCAAGGATTCCTGTGCTCTGCAGCCAGAGCAGCCCTGAGCTGCTGGTGTCTCCAGGGTCCTTCTCTGCCTGACAGATTCAGAGCGGCAGGTCTGGCAGTCAGTTCTGCCTGGGAAAATCCCATCTCTGATATCAAAGTGGAGGAGTGTCTCCCCGAGGCAGTCCGTGCAACCCTAGAATCCCTTCTCTTCAGTTTTCTCTAAGAACGGTGTGGGAAGATCCGGCCCATGAATTTTAAGCTACACGCAGCACATTTCACCTCTGATCTCAGCCTTGTGTCCCCTGAAATACTACTTCAAAGCTTCCTTGAAACAAAACGCAGCTGGTCTCAAATGTTAACTTCGTGGAGATTTGTCCAGAGCCATGCAGTTGCCAGGTTCCAATAATTCCTTCCCTCCCACCCCCACCTGAAGTTTCCTTCCTCCCTTTTCCCTGTGTTAGACCACGCATGAGTTATTCTCAGTGAGGGCTTGCTTTTCAAAGAGCTACGATAAATCAGCATAAGCTGTTTCTCCACATTGTTTTGTGCTGGCTTTAGTTAGATCCTGTTGAACCTTTCATTTTGAAATATATCTGTACTACCCAGTTCTGTCCCTGCTCCGTTGATTTATGATGTCTACACTTTTTGGTGTTGTTGAATAACCTACCCATGTTACTCCTCCTTGAGGTCATGGCAGTTCTCCAATGTCCTCCTAAGTCGATGCTGATGAGGGTTTGCTGTGATTTTGAGATGTATGATGAGACCAGGCCTGCAGACATGTTGCAAGGGTGTTGCTCATGGAAGCGAGCACAGATTTTAAGTCTGAGCCCTAACTCTATCCTGTTAGACAGTAGGATACTGTGTGGAAGCAAGCACAGATTTTAAGTCTGAGCCCTAACTCTATCCTGTTAGACAGTAGGATACTGTGTGGAAGCAAGCACAGATTTTAAGTCTGAGCCCTAACTCTCTATCCTGTTAGACAGCAGGATGCTGCCCAAACTAACGGCAGCCCCTTTGGGCAGGCTTGAATGGGAACTTTCAAGCCTGACTAAAAAGTAGGAAGCAGAGTTTGCTGGAGGGGTTTACTTTTTAATTGCTAGTTTAAGATCTGGACAGGAATGAAGCTACTGATTCTGCTGGAGTAGACCAAACCACTTCAAACACACGTGCAGAATCCTAAATCCCCACAAGCCCTGTAAAATCAAGCAGAAATCATGTTGTGTGACCGTACTGCACGGTCCTTTGAAGTATTCTGTGGTGCTCAAAGGTTTTTCATGGGTTAAACTACTACTTACCTCGGTCTGTCTGGAAGAGGTGAATCCCTCTAGATTTGGAGCTCTGTGAGATGCTGATGCATCTCAGTCTGTGATACTGAGAGAAGGTTGATCGGGACTCGACTCCAGCCTGTTGCTATTCTGACTTGCTCTTTCTCCTGATTTGGGAGAAGCAGCAGTCGAACTGCCAGTTTAACATAACCTTATTCAATTCCAATGATGGCTGATAAAAGGGGTGACTACCCAGATTATGGACCTATAAGGTAAAGCTAAGCTTATGTGGCCCAGTGGAGCAGAGGCTAAGAATGCGTTTCTCAAAAAAAATAAACGAGAGCAAGCGATGCCCTTGGGCGTAATGCCTCCTTGAAACATGGCTTGGAATTGGGAGCAAAGTCATTGCCTCTTGTGTCTTCAGAGGGACATAACTCTGCATGTTTCCTCAGGATGGAAGGATGGCATGAAGGGACACACACCTGACACCCCCATAATTTTTCCTGTCTAACCGGCGTCACCAGGCTGAACTCTTGGCTAACTGCGTAGGTCATGAGCACACAGAACATGAGAGAAATTGCCTTAACTATTTGTAATCCCTGCCCACAGCCCAAGTTTTGTCAGGGTTGCTTCAGGACACAAACCACCTGAGGGGGGAAAAAAAAAAAAGGTGCAAAAGCTGACTCAAAAAGCAGATAAAGAGACAGCCCTCTTCCAAACTTCAGGTCTTACACCTAAAGCAAGAGACTCAAGAGGCCCCCAGAGAAAAAGTCATTGATGTCTGTTACAGTGAACAAAACAATTCATTCTTCATAATGCGTTCTTGGAAATGATTAGCTGGAAATTTAAAAAAAAAGATAATCTTTAACCAAATACCAAGGGTAGAAAATTGGAATGATGGTTAAAGGTCCACAAAGTTACAAGCTGCTTAATGCATAATCTTATTATGTGAAAGATAACTGATCTTCATAATCAGCAAGGACCGCTAACCTAGCTAACACAGGAATGCATTAATTGATTTTTTCATTATAATATACTTTGGCAGCAAAGTGTACACACATGATGTTACATTTTTATCAAGTTAAAAAGGTCTGTGAGCAACTGTCCAGTTTGTTGTCCAAAAATGCCACCAGTGAAATGTTTTTGATAAATAAAGGTTAATTGTTCACAGTGGTTCTAAGAGTCAGGCTGATGCCAGCTACAAAGGAACTGATAAATCATCTCAAACAACACAACAAAATGTAATACTTAATTTCAGTAAGCCAGTCATTTTTCTGGCAGCCTAGCTAACTCAGAGCTTTCCTGTCCGTTAGTTTTTTAAAATTACTTTAGGAATTTAGTGTCAAGTATTCAAAACTGCTCAAGTCAGATGTTCTTTGTTAGAGCTGATCTGGCTCTGGTAACAACATACATAATACCCAGTGAAAAGTATAGTTGCCTTACACAGAATAACATGGTATTAGCTTAAGTTCCGAGGGCTTGATTCAGGAAATCGCGTCCACATGTGATTAAATCAGTCCTTATTCAGGACAGCTTTTATAAATCCTTTTTTGACTTTTATGTTGTACTTTGTAAGTCCTACTGACTTTCATGAGTTGAAGAAAGTTTCCTGAGGTTAAGCAAGTACTTAAATATTGTTCTGAAGAGGGATGCTTTTGAATGGAGTGGAAAAGATTGCATTTTTCATATATGCAGTCATAGGAAGCTTGTCTTCAGTTCTTTGGTCTAGTCCCAGTGTTTTGGGTTATTTTCTGGCAATAAAAGAGCATGCATGGGGTGCCATAGAAGTACCTCTGTCCCTAGAGGACACAAGATGTTGAAATCATCCCGCTTAAAACCTTCCTCATCTACTTCAGTTTCAACATGATTTTTGTTGAAAACAAAGCAAGAATGTGGGTCTTATGCCCAGCGGGATTCAAGTCCCAAGCTGCGTTTCTGGCCCGCCAGATTTCGTAGCACAGCGGCTTTCTGAGTGTTGTTCCAAGGTACAGAGGTTCCAAGGTTCCAGGACAGGGCCCTGGTTTAGGAGGGTGCTGAAGTTTATTTTCCCTGCAATTCTTCTCCTGCAATTGATGTGGAATTGCACTGGCACGGCAGAGGTGGCAACACACGCCCAGCAATAAAGAAGGTGGTAACCTCTAAAACTGATTCTACTCTTGCACCTAAAGCTGAATCCCTGCCCTGCAAAGCTGCTCCCCACACCAGAAGTGAGATATTAGAGGCTGTGAAGTTGCAGTGAGAAATATGGAAGGGTTGCAAACAGCTGAACTCAGACCGGCTGGTGAGCTTGCCGAGAGGCAGGACAGAAAGACGATGCGTTCACGTGGGTTTGTCCACACCGACTTCGCGTTGCAGCCTGGCCTCTGCTGCTCCCGACCTCCCTGATTCAGGAAAGAAAGCATGTTTGCACGTGCCTTGCACCAACGGCACGTGCGGCATCGCTGTGTGCGGCTGACTTGGCAAACTGGGGCTGCAACACGGGCGGGACCGATACCAGTCGTGGGTGACCAGCACAGTGAAGATGTGGCAGTAGGGACTGGTCACCAGTATGCTCCACCACCTCCTAATGGGACATAAGTAAACGCAGCCAGTAGTTGATCTGAACAGAAAACCAAATATTACTGTCCCGCCCTCTTGTTGTAATAAGCAGTTACTTATTACATTGGCATCCGTTTGCCAAGCTGTGTGGTACCAGGCAGCAGAAACCTGCGGTGGGGAAGGAGGAGGAGGAGGTGGTGAAGGCTATGGGAAGGGCAGGGATCTGTGAAAACTGTCTGTTGCTTTTGCAACAGCAACAATAAACTGGTTTCCTGTAATAGCCATAATTGTCGTTGCCCAAGTGAGGTGAGAAGCAGGCACGTGGATGCTTACTCATGCTCAGCTCACACCTTGGCACTGTGTGGAGACACATCTGCCACGTGTGGGGCCACTGTGCTGTTGTGTGATTAGGTGCTTTCTTGAGCAGACGCCAAAGCAATGCTATTTCGAGATGTTCAGCAATTACAGTTCCACCAGCTGAAGCATCCAAAGATACTTCAGGTTCCCCTGCCCGCAGTCGGAGAGACTGGAGTTAGCATGGTTTCAGGCACAGGTCAGTCTCCGCCAGAACACCAAGAAACCTTTGCAGGCTAAGCACAGTGTTTTCTACCTGAGACGCACGAGTTTCCAAGGATTTCACCAGTGCAATTGCAAGAGCTGGAGGTGAAGAAATTTCTCCCCTGGATCGATTTGATACACGGCCAATGGGCAAACCGTGTTTAAACAAAACTTCCATTGAGGTCACGCACAGAGGCACTGCAGTCCTGCACAATCTTCAAGCCTGCAGGGTTTCTGTATTCATTTTAAACGACTCTGTTGAAAGCAATCTCTGCTATTCTGTTGTTCCAGCCATTGGGGTAGGAAAGAGCAGGGGTGTCTGCAAAAATGTTTACATACAGTAAAGAACTGCTGTCAGTCAAGCTAATCACTCGTGTTTTCGTGCCAGCTTGCTTGTGAAAATATGTTGAACCATGTATTTTTTATACTGCCTTCAGGTATTATTTGCCAAACCTAAGCTTGTTTTGTAATGGCAAATGGGAGATTAGGTGAAAGAGCCAAATCCTTCAATCCTTGCTCAGGAGATACTCACGCTAATTTCAATTTTTCAAGCTGTTATGTTTAATGTATGGCCCCTGTGCTTAGACCTGAAAGCTGGAGCTAAAGACCTGTGCAGAAGTGACCTAGTTTCCAGTCAGGAAAGCCACTCGCATTTTTTATTGAACAACAAAACGAGCTACTTCTGTTTTGACCTAACAATTTGGAAATGTTACTTCTTGTTTATGACTACTGATAGGACAAAACTTTCCAAAGTATCTAAGTCTTCTTAGCTACTGCCATTAGGGCTCATAAGGCGCAATCGGTCTCAGGAATTTTATTCAGTCTTTTGCAGACAAATAATAATGCCGCGCTCTTCCCTGTGGTGTCCGACGGCGCAGTTCTGCACCGCCTGGCAATCGTGCTGCAAGGAGAGGCTGCAGGAACACCTTGCCTCTCTGAAGCACTGAGGTTTTTTTTCTTTTCTCCCTGGTTTCACAGAAGATGAGGGGGCTGAGCATCTAGCAGGATGCTGTCAGGCAAAGTCGTGGTGCTGCATCAGTGTGAATGAAAGCAAAATTAGGGCTTTGCTGTCAGGGCGGGGGGATGAGCTTCCCATTAGGTTTCATTCACTTGATGCATGTCAGTGCATACATTCAAATAATATTTCTCTGAGAAATGAAGGGCTGTATTCAGTCAGCCAAGCTGCCCCTTCATCTCCGTGCCTAGTCAGCAGAAAAAAAGGTAGGTCCTCTGAAGAGTAGCGGAGGGTTTAAGTAAGACACTGAGCAGGGAAGCTGTCAAGAGACAGGTAATAGGAGGTGTACGGCAGAGAGACTTAGCCCGGCTGAGTCTGTTAGATATCAAGGTGATGAGTACACAGGAATTTCCTCTCACATTTCCTTAGTTTCTGCATCGGCATCCTGTGCACGCAGTGCCACTGCTTGCTGTACCGCTGAGTCCGGAGCCGGCAGATTAACAGCCTGGCTTTGCTTCGCCACCGCCCCCCCGCCGCTGCATTTCGGAACGTTTGGCTGATCTGCCAGCCCCAGACCGATCTGGGGACTGGGATGTGTTGTCTCTTTAGGTGACCCAGGACCAGGGCTGAGATGCCAGACTGTTACGTGTAGGTGGAGGCAGAAGCATTTGGATGGTGCCTCCAATTTTCAGGGGCACATACAGATTAATAACTCGCTGTTCCAGCACTGGCCGTGGTGTCTCTGCTGGGCTGCCTGTGTCTGGGAGAGGCAGGACATGTAAAGCCGTGATGCCTTGGCTGCAGAAAGTTAATATTCTCCACTGTGGAATGAGCAGTCTCTCCATTTCTTCAGTATTTGGAGCTACAATAATAGAGCCTGTACTGTGAACATCAGACTGTCTGGCAAGTGCCTTGATAACTTGACAAATCTATTGACTGGGGAAGATGACAACGGAAGAAATGACTGCTCCACACTAATAGTTTTGAAACCTTCAGTGATACTAAAGAACATTTGTAACTCACAGCAAGTTAAATACGAAACGTGACCTAACCTCACCCTTGCTAATTAGCACTAGACAGATACCAGAGCATCTTCGCATTGCTGCTTTGTGTTTGCTGTGTGCTCTGTAAAATCCTTCTGGTTTTGATAGATGCACTTTCAAGTTTTCTAGCATGAGCAAATACTTTGAAGCAGGTGCTAATCAAAGAGCTAGAACGGGAGTTTCTACATCATCCAACATTCCAACATATTTTTAAAGTTTAAGTATTTTAAGATCAAAGCTGTTTATTGCAGTGAATACACTGTCTAAAAATGTATTCAAAACCTCAATCAAAATAAAGTTGAGGAATTCACTAGCTGTTAGCTGCTGTCATTATTTTATGTTGTCAGTTCATTTAATATTTCACTGATAATGTACTGAAAATGTCTAACTTGTAGTCTTCAAACTGTTTTGTGGTTGCTGATGTTGCAATGACAGATGGTACTTTTAAACGAACAAGTTATGTTGATGTTGCTAAAGCTGGGTTTTAAATAGTCACCTGTCGAATTCAGCAGAAATTCTGTAATTTCATTGCTACTTCTGCTATAGTTCTGGTCTAATTCTATACAAACTTTGCCCAGTAAAAACACTGGGAAGGTTCATTCAATTTCAGTCACTCTCACTTGATTCCAGTCCAATAAAAGTAAAGTATCATTGGTAAAATTGGAATCTTCAAAGATAAGTATTTGCATGTCTTTAAAAAAAAAGTGTCTATTAGACTTTTTTTTATGATCCGTATCTAAAGTTGTACGGTGGCTATGAAAGAGTCACTTTAATGACCAAAGTGAAGCAACTATTTTGGGGCAGAAACTGGAGTGGTAAAAACACCAGAATTTGTGTCAAAAGATAAGTTCCAAACTCTAACTGAAGTTTTGGACTCTGCTTGAAACCTGTACTTTAGCTGAAATTTCATCTTTAAGAGTGCTCTGTAGCATCAGATACTGTTGCAAGCTATAAAGTTAAGGACAATATTTGCCTTTGAAACTATGGAGAAATACCAAGCCCAAAAGAAATCAATGGCAACGCTTACTCTGTAGGAGCAGTGTAGATGCCTCAAGCCCAAGACAGAGTTATCCACCTCAAGGACTGATGCTGATGCCCATCTGCATCTTCAACTTGCAGCAGCCCATGGTGGCAGACAAATGGGAAAGAGCAGTGTCTGTCCCGTGAGAAGCTGACTGCCATGTGGTGTCCTGCTAACACCTGGTGAAGACCAGGTCAACGGTGACCTGCAGGTCAGGATGGCAATCAGTTCTCCTCTGTTAAAATCCACCTCAGCCATTATATGCTTGCCTTGTGTTTGCTGATGTCTGAAATGCTGTTGCTAAACTTCATATGCTGTTTTCACTTGCAGCTCTGAAACCTTTGTGGGTTGATTGTCAAGTTAATGATTTATACCTTAATGCTCCATTTAGGGCCCTCGTATTTATCGCTCATGGCGCTGGGGAACACTGCGGCCGCTATGATGACTTGGCCCAGAGGCTGACAGGACTTAACTTGTTTGTTTTTGCCCATGACCATGGTGAGTAGTCTAAAACAGTACGTGATTTACAGCAGCTCAGGACTTTACTGAAGCAAATGCCATTAAAGCTACTCAGCAGTGAGAGAAGAGTTAATAAAATATTTACACCTCAGCATAAATGAGAAAGGGGTTATCTGTTGCTTTGTAAAGATCTGAATATTGAATCTGTAAAAAAGCTATCCTTGTTCCTGGAGTTCTCCTCAGCCTTGTCATTGATATTACTGCTGGTGCTATTATAACCTTTGCCTAAAGGCTTATTTCTTTCACCTGTCTCTTGGGGGGGTGAGGAATTATTACCTACTGTGGAAGTGGGACTAGGAGCCATTTCTGTTGGATCCATGCTTGTTGTCCTAAATGATCCCAGAGGGGAGGCTGCAATGACAGCACAGCTTTCATACACCGATACAACCAGACAGCTGCACCCCTGGGACACGGACAGGCATGGAGACATCACAGACCTTTCTTTGGACACGTCTCCGCAGCCCGGCAGAGGCACCGGAGCTGGCCGTACACACCTCAGCTCTGATGAGAAGGCAGCTGGAGTGCATGCAAGGCTGGGGTGACATGACAGCACCACTTCAGCCCTCAGCCAGTAGGTCTGGGCAACGCTGTGCCACGTAGACTTACTGTCCCAGCCTCTTCTGGCGTGAAGATCTCTGCTCTGTGCTCCATTCTGTGACATAGATACGCTGGGTATCACCACATCTTCTGCAGCACCTGAACTTGGACATCCCAATAATGTACTTGAACCACCTATCCTGGTTCTTTGGTAGCCACCTGTCACACCTGACTCCTTCAACTTCATGAATTCCTCGTGCTTGGAAGTCTTTGCTTTGTTTTTGTCATTGCGGATTGCGGCCTCCCTGCAAGAGTCACTCTAGATATTAGCAAAATGAATCAATGGGATTAAAGATGGTAGTGGACAAAAGGCAAGGCCAAATTCTGAGCTGACTGATTGAAACAGGATGAATCCCAGTTAGTGTGAATCTGATCTCCTTCTGGCATCTGACAGATCCTCCACTGACACTGGAAAGTGTACTGCAATTTACTTGGCTGAAGCTGAGACTGAGACCTGCCCCTAGATCACCTCAAAGACAGGACTGCTGAGTTTGAGGCTGAAGATCCTGGATGTGGTAGGATCAACGCATGTGAGGCATTGCACCATTTAGTCTGTGAAAGGAAAGGCAGAACCTGGCCAAATCCGGGCAAACAATTTTTCCCCTCGCATTTGCTCTCCCTTTCAACCGCAGGACTGCACTTGATATGCAAAAATGGACCCTATATTTTCCCCGAAAAAGAGAATACCTAGTCCTCAGGACACCTTGCAAGGAATATAAATAAATACTTCTGTCTGAGTTGTATGTAGGCTAGCAGGAGTCTGCAGTAATCCCAGTAGAAAGTGTCTCCGTTCCTCTCTGTTTATCTGTATAGCATAAATTTAATGACAAAGGTGATGAAGAGGCCACGTGTTGTCCACTCTGCAGCTGTTGTGAGTAGACCACAAAAAGTATACAGTTACCAAAATCGGGGGTACACAAGGAATTTGTTCAGAGCCACCGTGGGCCTACGAGAGACTGCAGTTGCTCACTATGCATGCTTAATGTTGTGCCTTAGTTCCTCATTCCCTTAAAACTTGATAAAGATTTTAAGAAGTAGAGTTAAAATAACAATATTTGAAGCAAGCAACCTAGAAGAAACAATAAGACATTGCATGGATTTGATATGGAGGATGCCTCTTCTGTTGATGGAGAGGGGCCTTTGGGCTGAAGGTTCCTCTCAGGCACGTTTTGGTTCTATATAAAGAGACAGTTACCCGCTCTCTTTTTCATTTAATATCTTTTTGACCGGAGGACCATAAATATTTCATGTTTCTTTTCTATAGACTGATGTTGCTGGATTAATTAGTTCACTTTGGTTAGTACAGATCTGGTTGCTCAAGCCAGTTAACAACTTCATTCTCCCTGTCAAACCTACAGTTTTCTTTGTAAAGTCAGTTTGGGTTTTTCTTCATCAGCAACGGGGAGAGGATAAAGAGGAACCCAAAAGCAGAACAATGGAAAGACGGTTGTGCTACACAAAGAGCTAATTTAGCAGAGCCTAGATTCACTGTAAGTTAGACAGACAATGAACATATTTTAGGGTCTGTAAGATAATCTTTGCACCTAAAGAGACAAGCATTGAGGATACACTTTGTTTGGTGGAATACAGCCTGAGCTGGTTACCAGCGAGAGCTGAAGGACATAAACACCTCCATTGCCGAATTTGCTCAGATCAGACTGGGAATTTTATAGCTTTCCTCCACCATTTTGTCCATTCCAAATCATTTCGTCAGTGTGTTCTCCATTTGCATCCTGTCCTTTGAATATCTTTGGGTATATTAATTATTCAGTTGTGTTAGCAAAAGGATTGCTTTCTGTTTCCCATCTCTTATAGTGGCTCTTAGTCTTATGAGCTTGGTGTAGATTTCCCAACCTGGACATTTATTCTGATTCTGGTATTCTCATGGATAAAATTCCCAATATAGGCACATTATCCGTGAGATTATTAATGCAGTTCCACAGCATGGCTAGCATGATTTCCCAAATGAGTTGGGAAGTTACTAGGGCTGCAGTATGCGTGACTTGACTGATTTATATTGTGTCTATCCTTCAGTCAAAAGAAGGAAAAATAATTTCCATTTATATTGCTGAGTCTGTAGGAGCTTACGCACTGGCTCTAAATCTTGCCAAAGGCTGCTCCGTACCACTGTTTCCTGTTACGCAAGGCTTCAGCAAAAAGGTTGGCACTTCACAGGGTAACAGTATTCACCCAAATTTGTGTCTTAGTACTGTTCCGTAGAAGGTATCACTGGTTCAGTTCTCTTAATACATCAGGATTCACGCGTTTACCCTTTTGGGTATTTCATAGTAATCTGAAGACTGCTGGACCTCATAGGTATGTATTAGAAATTTTCCACAGCGGTGGTGAGAATTTAATTCCAGAAGACCTCTTAACCCTACATCTAATACTGTTAAATTGCTCTGTTTTATATCAATCACATGAAATAGGAAAATGGCATTTCTTTATAATGCGGCATTTTTTTATGTGGTCTCTTCTGTGGTATTTTTAACTGGCAGGTAACGGTTTCCTATGGTTTCTGGGTTTCCCTGGCATACACCTTTATGAAGGCAGAGTTAAGGTTGCTGGGATGACCTTGCTATACATTTCTGGCAGCTTTAGGTATTTTGAAATGACATCTCACTTTTCCATTTTCTTTTCTATATTAGTATTCTTTTATTACGACAACATTCTGATGACAGAAAAAAAGACACAGGCAAACATATTAGATTATTGGCAATTAATTTAGGAAAGCCCTCTTAGAAGGAATACCCATGGGAGATTCATCAAACTGGAGTGATATTGTAATTCTTCAGTCAGTCACAGGCAGATTGCAGCTGTTAGTTATAATGCAGTATTTTTAGGGATCTGTAAAGCTGAGAGCCAAGGCAGATGAGAATAAAGGATAGAGAACGTGGCTTTGTTTTCTCATACCAAGCATTTTCAGTTGGTAGAGCACATGATGTTCCAGCTATCCTCGTCTCTCTTCCTGTAACATCTCATTTGCTGAGATCTTATTCTCTATGGTTGCATTACACGGCCAGAGCCCAGAACAACCTCAGTTTCACCTTCAAAAGTACATGTCAACTGATAGCCGTTACAAAAGCATTTCCAAGATGCAAAGACCACAAAAATTCATTTACTTCTCTCACACTTTCTAACAGTAGTGCCACTGACCCTCTTTTTCACTTGGACTTGCTGGTGCGTCTTAGGGGTAGTGTGGCTGTCTTATGTGAAGATGAGGAAGGTGAAATAGCCCTAACCTGGCAGCAGTTCCAGCCCTTAGATTTGCTGGAGGACAGCCCCTCCAACGTCCTTCTCTCTCGAGACAGAATAAAACCTCTACCTGTCCTGGTATGTGGAGACCTCCGACTCCTTGACACTCTTTGAAGCTGTTGAATTTCCCACTCACAAGTTACCTGTGTCAGATCAAAGCAAAGGGAAAGGTTGCAGCTCTAACGGCTTATTCATATTCCTTAGATGTTCCTAACTGAAATTCAGCTTTCTCTTTCAGCCCCGCTGCTAGTATGTGTGCGGTGAGCATTTCTGATGGGCTAGAGGGTCCCTCTCAGACACCTACTGCTGCTTGTGCTCCCCATTAATTTTCTCACTGTTTTCTCTATTTAACAAAACACTTATTTCTAAGAAGTAGAAAATAGCTGGAGTGGAGATGTTTAAATGCATCAAATATTAGCTGTTTTGGTTTTGTTTGTTTTTTTTCCAAGTGACTGCTATGTTGTTCTTGCAACTGTTAAAAGACCATTTTGTTGATGAGAACAGAAGGCTTTTATTTATTCATAGCACTGGGGAGGATTGATCTACACAGAAAGGTTAAAAAGGACTAAACATGGTCAAACTGGGAGGGGGGCAAATGACTAAGAGGGATGTCAGCATTAATAAGAGCAAGAATTAGGGTAGCGCTGCGAGTGAGAAGTAACAGCTCATGCACACCAGCGCGAGGGAATGTTCCTGGAGAGCAGCGCTCCCTGATGATGTGATCAGGCAGGCTTCGGGGTGATCTCCAGGGATGGAGTCAGGAAAGCCTTGGCAAGCGTTATTTGGAGCTGGTTTGCTTGCAGATCAGCACAACTGTTCCTTGGTGGCTGCTCCGAGGCTGGGTGTGGGCCCGCTTACCCATAGCAATCTGTTCTCTTTCTGCTTCCTCTGATTGAGTCTACCTCACCAGAGCAGGAAAAGTTCTAACTGCTTTTCTGCAGAGACATAAGAGAATGGCACGGATTATTTCCATTGCCTTTGACGGGAGGCTTACAATAGGTTGTGGGCAGTTTTTATTTTTTTTTTAGATAAGGGCTCCTGGCTTTCAGCATAATACTTGAACATTGCTGGAAGTAAAATCTACTATATGCAGTACTGGAAATAACCATGGGTCTGGACACATTAGTATTTGCAGGAGTGCAAAATGACTGTTCTCCCTGTTCTCGTTCATGCCCCCGCAGCAGGAAGAACCTCACACAGAGCTGGGATTTGCTTGCACACAAAGTTGCACTACCCAAACCATACCAGCAGCTGGATTATACTCTGAGCAGCTTGATTGCTACTGATGGGCTCATCCTCAGGCAGATGCTGCCCTTGGCTAGGAAAGAGAATATAGCAATAGTTGTGTATCTGTATTAGCGCATCCTCTTTGGGGCTTTTTCTGAAGTCATGGAAGTTCTTCTCCCAGGAGAAATTCATAGTGCTGCCCAGCCCCGTGCATGAAGTGCCAGGAGAGGATGGGAAATACTGTTACAGTTCACAGGCTGGAGTGGTGGCTGCAAGGACAGGAGGAGAGTCAGAGCCCAGCCTTCAGGTTGAGTTCCCCTCTCGCCCTGTGTATTTCCTCTGCATAAATCCCTGCTCTTCAAGAGTCGGGAAAGTGCTTTATTTTAATATTTTTACTAACAGTTTCAGTCTGAAGACTCCTAGCCTGTTCATGTTTGTCAGATGAGGACTGCTGCGGGGGCATTCGCTGCTGATAGTTTGTTAGGATTGTCAGGCAAAGAAGGAGGAAGTTCTTCAGCGCTTCAGATTAAACTTTTCAAGTACATTCCCTATGGGGAAATTAGCCCTTTTGTTCCTCAAATTATCTCCACTTGCCTGTCTTTCAGTCTTTTATGATAATTCATTAGGAGTGGAGAGAAAGCTGCTAAGGGGTGATTAATCTGTCCCACCATGATACGAGTGTGTGGACGTAAATCTTTGTGCATATAGCTCTGAAAACTGCTAGATGGAAAGCTCATGACAGAGCAAAGCCAACAGGAATAGAAGGGAACACTTAAATGGTTCTTTGACCCTTGGTCCATGTTAAGTGTTATATGAACCTGTGAGCCTTGTCTGGAATTCATCCGTTCTCCCCTTTTAACCCAGGGGAAGATTGAGTCGTAAACACGGCTGCGACGTCAAAAGCAGGCAGTGATGTCTGCTGCGTGGCGTGCAGGCAGAGATGGAAACTGAGGGAATATAGCAGAGAGGAGTTGTGCTGCTCTGCCCCACCTCCCATGCTCTCTCTTTTAAGCATTCTCTACAGGTTCCTCTTAGCAGGAGCATCCCGTAGGAGATGGCTCTTTGGCCTGGCTGGCAGAGCGCTCACTGCCAGTGACGTTTTATCCCTGTTTTGACTCCATATTCAGTGTGATCCCAAGCCAGCCTAGCTCTCATGAGTCCTCCAGATGTTGAACGGAGGTAGCAGTCAGACTTATCTGCCTTCCAGGGCAGCGGTGAGGAATGTTTAGCAAGTGTGGGGCACGCAGGAGGTGAAACCACAGAGCGTAATTGCAGGGTGAGAGTTCAGATACTGCAGTACACCATGTAATTCCTTACGCAGTGAGAAAACTGAGAACCTGGAGCAAAGTCCTCCTATAAAACTAATAGCTACTGAGTAAACTTCCTTCTGCCACCCTATTCTAACACTGTTTCAGTTGTGGGGACTCTCTTGTAAATTGGGGCTACAGTGTGTGCTTCTCCCAACACAGACCTGAATTCTGAACTTGAAGGCCCAAAAGCAAAATTAACTCAGGATGAACTGGGAGACCAGCCTGCCCACCACTGATGAGCTCCAGCCAAAGCGGAACCAGTCACTTCTCACCTCCAGCTTCTCTGGAGTGACGACTGGTCTGGTAGCACTGGATCTCAGAGCAGCAGTGATGGCTTGATAAGGAAAACAGATCACTCACCCTCTTTGAAATTATAGGCAAAATGATTCATACTGCTAAAAGATGCAACTTTCCCCATGCATTGGACAAGCTCTTGAACACACTCTTTCAACCAGATAGTGTATTTTCTCTTAGTTTCTCCCAAACTGTTGCATGGAGTTGGGCTCTCTGTTGGTAGTTGTGAGATAGTACCTCCCAGAGGGGCCACAGCTCATGTAGGAAAAAGTGGTCTGGATACACCTTCTACAACAGAATGATGCTGAAACGTGCCTATAATTGTATCAGAATACAGTGTAGCCCAAGGGGAGTATCCTGTGGCACAACAGGCATTTCTAAGTACTTTGAGATGGTTTTTATTAAACGGAGGTGTGCACACTACGACTGTTATTTTTGAGAAGCTCATTACAGACTTCCGTAGCCCAGTCTTGTTCTGGTGAAGTCACCTCAGCAGCGATTCTGTCACTTTAGTGCTCGCCCTTCATTCACACTGGGATCATACAGTCCCAAATCTCTGCCTTACTTTCAGGGTAGTAAGCCATGTTTCCGTTTGAGGAGAGCAGCTGCACAACAGCAAGAAAACACTAGGTGAATCATGAAAGCAAATAACCTGCAGTGTCTCATGCTCTAGAGTAAGCCACAAGCTGGGACTTGGGAATGCAAGTGCGGCTTTTATTTTGTCTCATGAAGGCAGATGAAACAACGCTGTCGAGACAGCCAGACCACAGCAAAACTAAGAGAGACAGCAAGTCTGACA
Organism: Chionis minor; assembly: GCA_013398295.1. Lineage (NCBI taxonomy): Eukaryota > Metazoa > Chordata > Aves > Charadriiformes > Chionidae > Chionis > Chionis minor. The sequence goes on along the minus strand of VZSF01003148.1, from coordinate 1,429,664 downwards.
GTGCACACATAAGCCACAGTGGAGTGTTTTACTTCAAACCTTTGGGTTAGGAAAGGGGCAGGGGATACTCAGAGGTGTTTCCCCTCCACTCTGCTCAGAGGATGAGACTTTCTTTGTTTCTTGACTTCCTAAGAGTAATACTGGAGCCACACTGATGCAAAAGTAGGGAAAATACAGTCCTGCACCTGTCTTTTAGGCAAGGGTGTTCAGAAATTATGAGGACCACATACACCTTCAGCACAGACACATAGGAGCAAGAGCACCTGAAATCAGACATGTTGTGTCATCTAATGTGTGCCATGAAAACATTTCAAACCAAACTTGGGCTGCTCAAAGCAATCTATTTGTTTATCTGACCAGTATTTTTTTTTAAGTCACACTTAATTGTGGTATAATCAGTGCTATGGCAGGCAGGTAAGTTCTGTGCTGTAAGTCAGAGCTGGATGCCAGCATTGTTTGGATGGGGGAAGGCAATGCAGATGCTCTTTCATCACTGCCCCCGCATGTGGACATCACTAGATGATCATGTTGGACTGCAGTAAAGATTGCAAAAAAAATGGGTATGGTTTCCTCAGTTCCCCGAATTGCTCTGCTCCTTCCAACCGCTCAGCCATTTCCGCACTGCTGTCTGTCCACCCTGCAACAACAGATCATCGAATAAACAACAACATATCATCCAGTCAAGCAGGATCTTTGGCTCAGGTCCTGGCTGAGCTGAGGTTGCTCTTGATGCAGCAGAGGTGTGGGTTTGAGCTCCGAGTGAAGCGGAGCTGGGACACCCTGTACTCCAGCCTTGCCCCATCCACCTTCTGGCACCAGCCGGTCTCTTTCCTCACTCCCATCAGGTGATGGGAAGAAGTTGCTACAGAGGCAGCTCCCCTGGCTTTGCTGCAAGCCCCCTTTATGAGGGAATCCCTTTTGAGGCACATGGGGGTCTGAGGAGCTGGCTTTTTACTCTGGAAGAAGTGGGCCGTGCAATCCACCCTAGTTCTCCTAATTATTCCCTGCTTACTAATGAGCAGAGGGAGAAATGTCAGTGGGTCATTCCATCAGATAGTACATCTTCTCAGCAGCTGCTTCTTGAACAAAGCCTCGCTGTTGGCCTTCACACAAGGAGGCGTGAGGCTGTAACAACGGGCCCCAGTGAGAGGGGACACAGCGAGAGAAAGAACAGAGTGCTCCCTTTTGAACACAGCGACTCTCGCCGCGGAGCTGTGGGCACTGGCCACCTTCCAGACCGTGCTCCTCAACCTGCCACTGTTAACTGTTCACAGGCTGTGTGGCAGAGGAGAGACATGGCATTCGGGAAACTTCAAAGGCTTCCTTCTTCCCGTGAGGGTTGAGTCCTTCTTCGGGCTTCCCTTCCGTGATTCTGCCTCTCCGATGAGAGATACCCTCCGTGATAAAGAAGAGCAGGCCACTCAATTTGTGTGAGGTGCCAACAGCTTTGGGACTAAGTTATAGGAATTTTGGACGAGTGGTCCCGATAATCAGGAATTAAAACATCCTTTATTTGGACCAAGGGTTCACTTTGGTGTATAAAGGGAAACTAAAGAGGAAATAGCCTTGGCTGAACTGAGCTCACTTCATTTTACAACTTGTTGTTTTGTTGTCTCAAAGATCTGTGCTCAGTCTTTACATATATAAATCAATCCCCACATCAAGGGTCAAATTCTACTTTCACAGCTGCTCAGATAAATCCAGGGTAACTCTGTCACCATGTCGGAAAGCAGGTTCGGGCATGTAACTTGTAACTGCGTTTCCCTGTTAGCGAAGGAGAATTGGCAACCTTGTGTGATGTTTTCAACAGTTTACTTGCTCTCCATAACCAGCTTTGCTAGCTGCGGGAGTACGTCTGCATGGAAGATGGCTGGGAGTGGAAGGACAAGGACCAGATTGTTATTAAAGAGCTAAGGCTGGGAGAACAGATCATTTCATGCTGCTAGCGATGTCTGTTATCTGGGGCTTTTGGACAGACATCAAACTTGCTTGAAACTTTGTCCCAGGGGTCATTTCCTTTAGTGACATCCATGGCAGGACATGAGTTCATATCAGCAAGGACTTTACCCTCAACAAGTGTCAGAGGAATCTGTATTCTTTAATGGAAAAATTAGTAAGTAGATGTTGTTTATACTATCAATGGACATTTTTCATTAATGGTGTGGACGGTGGGATGGAGAGTACTTTCAGCAGGTCCACAGGGGTACCAAACTGTGGAAAGTGAGCATATGCTGCAAGGCTGCTATTCACAGCGACCTCGACAGGCTGAAGAAATGGACTGGCAGGGACCGTATGAAGATTTAACAAAGGCGCTTATGAAGCTCTGCATCTGGGGTGGAGTAACCCCATCCAGTATGAAAGGCTGGGCACTGAATGAACGGAAAGTGGCTTTGTGGAAAAGGACCTGGGGATCCTTGCAGACAAGTTGAACGTGGGTCAACAGTGTGACCTTGTGGTGAAGGAGGCCACCACATACTGAGCTGTACTGGAAAGATTATAGCCAGCAATTCAAGAGAAGTGATTATTCTCTTCCATTCAGCATTTGTGAAACCACATCTGAAGCACGGGGTTCAATCTGCTCCCAGTAAAAGGAAAACATTGACATACTGGAGCAAGGCCAGAGGAGGGCTGTCAAAACAACTGGGGTACTGGAGAACGAGATGTACGAGGAGGGACTGATAAAACTGGGTTTATTGAGGCTTAGAAGAGACTGAGGGGGATCTTATTGCTGTCTACAAGTCCCCAGTGGGAGGGTGTGGAGACAACAGAGCCAGACTCCTCTTGGAGGTGCACGGTGATGGGATGAGAGGGAACCGACATAAGTCACAGCACGAGAAATCCCAGTGATATACAAGGAAAAATGCTTTCACCATGAGGGTAGTCAAGAGCTGGAGCAGGACCCAGAGAGATGAGGAAATCTTTAGTCTTGGAGATATTTAAAGCTCAACTCAACAAGGCCCTGAACAACCTGACTGAATGGGAAACACTTTGAGTAGGGGCTTGAACTAGATAATCTCCGTATGTCCCTTCCAGCCTCAATTATTCTTTATGAACTAAAGAGCACCCTAGCTGCTAGCACTTGGGATGTTGCTTCCAAAATTAAAGCACAGGACGTTTTGAAATGGGTGAAGAAATGACTGTCTTAAAAGCAGACTTTAATGGTATCTACAATTAGAAACCGTTTCATCTTCAGGGAGATGCTTTTTGATGTCTTTGCACAAGAGAAAAAGGAAGCGTGTTTAACTTTCACCTTTACAGGGACAATTTTGCCATAGCAACAGCATTTCATTAATGTGACTAGCTTTCCTATTGTTTATTTGTCAGATGTGTCTAATTTGGAGGAGGTTGTTTCAGAAGCTAATTGCTGATGATGCCTTTAAATGTGTCTTCATACAGATGTGGAGTTTGTCATCCTATTGAGTTACAAATGACTGTTCCAAGTTACTGAACACCATTTGAAAAGTACAGAAGAAAATACATTTTGTGTCTGTAACTCCTGTTGGATTAAAACATAGTCTCATTTCCTTCAATACCTTTTTAGATAGATAACAGGAGTCAAAGGAGCACAGTCCACCTTGGTTAGTGTCTGGTTCAGCACTAACCTGGAGGAAGGTAACCTGGATTTGGGAGTGCGGTATTCAAAGAGAGCTCTTACTTACACGGGACAAAGGCAAAGGACAGGCAGCTTTATAAAGAGAAGTAAAACGTATAACCAGTCAATAAATGACCTAAACCTTCCATTTCACCTTCATTTTTAATGCACTTTGTGCCCTACCTGCATTGGAAACCACTGAATAAAATTGCTCTTGCTGAACAGCTGCAGTATCGGGGGAATTATTCACTAAAGCAAGCAAAAGTTTTAAAAACTTCAAATGAGAGAGTTTATTTTCCTTACAACACAAGTAGCAGTCTGAAATCATGGGAGGGCTCACTTAAGTTCCACGCATTTGTGTACTTTGATCAAAACTGGCAGTCTCATTCTGTTTTTCACCAAATGCTGCTATTAACAGATTCCCTGAGCCTGCCCCGGGCAAACCTATTGCACGGTGGTTGTTAGTGCATCGTAAAATGCTGTGAGCTGCTCCAGGGTCTAAACCAGCTACAGGTTCCTTGCAAGGTACCTTCCTTGAGGTACCAGCTCCCCACAGCTTCACGGTCCCTGAATGGCCCATCCTCTTAGATCAGGTTGAGGGTTGGGGCTAGAATTTTGCTTGCCAAACTGCTTTTTATACTTTGTAGTTCTACTGTTCGTTGCTTGATTGTTTATTTGCTCATTCATAAAGTGTGGCGTGTTGTTATACAGCTGGTATGCCCGATTCAAATTGGTGGATTTCCTCCATAAATAACGAGGTGTGTTGGTTTTCCTGGGAGTAGCTCTATTTGTGACACACCATGAGCCCTTGTAAGAGACTGTCTCACAAGTCCTAAAACTAATGGACATCTTTCTTATTAAAAAAGATGCAGAGACTTTTTTAAAAATCAAAATGTTCTTTAGCAGTGACCGCAAACATGACATTGAATATTGCAGTAACAAGCCCCAGAAGCAAAATAGACAATGGATGAGGGGAAGATTCATCCTTTTTTGATTCACATACTCAGATTCTTCCCTTTTTAATCATTTGGGGTGTTGCAGAGAAACATACTTGGTCACAGCGCCTGGTGTTTTCAGTTAATCCTGTTCCTCCTATTGCACATTCATTTTGAATGTGAAACAGGACATTTCATTGTTTATTAACACATACACTTACTAGGAGCACAGACAGGAAGACACTCCCTGGGTTATCTGGTCTTTTGTTCCTGCAAATACCGTCCCTGAGTCTTTTTCACAAATGCTCAAAGCTCAGTTTTTAACCAAGCTTGGTTGCTAGCAAACACTGTTCCAGCTGAGCTGGCTGTTCCAGGCTCCGGCTCCTCTGATTCTCAGAAACTTCTCACTTTTTGTCCCACTGTATTTCTGCCCACTTTAGGGCTGTATATTTCAGTGCCAACGTTTTTCTGTTCTCTATCCATCATGGTGTGTTACCCACAACATGCTAGGTAAGAGCATTTCTCTTTTGGTCTCACACGTTGGCTGTGGAGCCTGGCAGAGCGTTAACATTAGCTGACATCTCTCCCTTACGTACCACACAGCCCTTGGACCATTCCTGGTTCGGCCTCTCCTTCTGCCTTCAGGCATCCGGCCGATCCAGTATGCTTTGCCTCTTGCTCCTTCAGGGGTGGTGTGCGCTCCCAGCTCAGCACTGCAGCTTCTCTTTAATCTCCAAATGCCTTTAATTTAAAACCACATTTATAATGTGATTCTTACATGGTTTTGGGCTTTATTTCTTAATTGCTCAGAGCTCTACGACTCTACATACAGAATACATGCTTGCACCTTCTGAATGTAGCTGAATGCCAGTAACTTCAGTGGGGCCGGGATTTGACTCATGGGTTTTAAGTTTGTTTTTCCTATTTTAGAAATAAGCTAACATGTCTTGGACTGTAATTTTAGAGAAGATCAGTTTAGCTGATAAAGGAGTGTACAGGGAACTATGAGAATCGCAGTTGGTGATTTGGGAAAATGATTTCAGAATCTTAAAAAAATTAATCTTCATAACTGAAAGCCTCTGGCAGTGTCATCCTCTTCATTTCCAAGTCTGTTAGTAAAGTAAAGCAGAACATCTGGTTAGCCTCTGGTTCACTCTCCAACCCAGATGAGATTTTCCAGCATCACAGTAACATTCCTTTCAGCCTTGAGCATCTTCCTTCTTTATAAAAACAAAATGGGGATTGCGAAAGATCCCACAAAACTTACGGCCGGATGGAAGAAGTCTTATCTGAACGTGTGTGGAGTCCACTATGAAGCCTTCTGTGCAGTCTGGCGGACAGGGAGCCAGTTGCAGTGGAGGTGTTTGGGTTTTGTAATGCACTGAGACATAGAACGAGAACTCGTCAACCCATTTCTGTAAGCAACAGCCAGTGCTCAGGTAATAGCGTGTCTTGGTCTGTGCCAGCTGCGGCCAGATTTTAGCCACCTGAACTAGAAAAGCTTTTTTGCTCATTATTCTGAAGACTTCTCTGGATTTCACATAGCTTTATGCCTGGCCTACGGTCTGTTACGTTTCAGTAGAGCACCAGTTTTAGTAGCTGCGGGTATCTGTTGCAGGTAGTCCTTCCCATGAATCATACGATCAGTCCTGTGTGATTCAGATCAGGATGTGGCTCATGAGGCAATGGAGTAGTAGATTGTGCAAGGAGGTGTTTGGAAGCCCCCACTCAGCTCTGCCAAAGGTTCCTTGTGGATCTCAGGAAAAACACTTCACCTCACTACATCTCAGGTTACTCCTGGTAAAATCCAAACGTGATAGCAGCCCACTTCCAGAGAGCTTGCAGGCGAAACGCCCTGAGCTCCAAGAATGCAAAACTGTCCTGTTACAGAGGAAGATTCAGCCAGTGAAGGGAGCAGCTTAGAATAAAATATCTCACCAATATTTATAGGGATGAGGCATAAAAATAACAACGTTTAATTTCCAACTGTATAGCGTTTTCTGATGCCCAAATGCTCCTAAGCATTTGCTTTCCAAACTGCTAAGGAATGGGGTAGTGGGTGGAAAACAATCAGTCGTTTGTCAGATAATTACATGCTGGTTGACTAGTTTGGTGGTTGCATGTCCTATGACTGAATATGCATTCAGGATTGCACGTGGAAACTTGACCACTTCCCAGACAATGCAGAAAGTTATTCTGTACCAGCTAAGCCTGTGCTTTACTCCACCCTCTGTCAGTGTTGCTCCATGAGTCGGAATAACCTGATTAACCACAAAGTGAGATGCCTCAGAAGAGGGCATTGAAACTGGTGCCACAGAGCCTGTCCTGTGGCACTTGGGGGTTAATTTCTCTGAAGTACCGTATGCAGATTTAGTTCATGGGGAAAGCTGTTATACCCACAGCGTCTCTAATGCTGGGATTATTCAGGGCTTGGCAGTACTCTCCAATTTGAAAATCGTTGTTTAGCTTCAAAAATGAAGGAAAAAAAAAGTGCTGAATTGTAGATTGTACAAAGACTAATGCTCTCAAGCCCTATCCCTTAAAATTGACGTCCTCCACACTGCGCTTATTTTCTGGTTCTGAATTTATCAAAGACAAAGCGTGCTGGGAGATCCTGGCAGTTTGTCTAATGCCAAGGAGTAAGCAGCCTGATCCGCAGTGGTGCCAAGTTCATGCTGAGCTCGGCAGAGGGCTGGGGGAAGGGAGAGGAGGCTGGGGGCTGTTCTGAACCCAGGCTGCCTGATACGACCTGTTATTTTGCCTACAGTCCCGTGCCTTTGCGTGAACCGTGCACCTCTCCTGCCCAGATTTTCGAAGAGAACTTTCTCCGAGCTGCAAATACTCCCTCGCTGACTGATTGCAAAGTAGCTTGCACATCCCAAAACCAACGTACAGGTCCGTAACCTTCAACAGCTCAACACTTGTATCTCTGTGTTGTTTACTGAAGTGCAGACCCGCCAGCTAGTATTCATTGTCGACTGACAACCAGCCACGGTTTGAAAGGAGTAATAGAGCACACAAAGCAATAACCTGCCTGTTTGATCCTGACTTGTTTGGTAAATACATATGTAGTGGGGATTTCAGAGCTGCAGGGAGAAGAGTTACAGAGAAAAGGGTATCAGGTGCTAAAAAGCAGCTGAAACTAACACTGAAAGCAATCTCTACCAAGAAAGGACTGCAGACAGTTTTTGCTGCAAGACGAAATTAGTAGAGCTATTTTCTGCCATGCTACCTTCCCCGTGACTTTCCCTGGGCACCATCTAAATACCACCCAGCCATGAGCCAACTGGCAGCTGTGGGACTCTGCTCTGGCACGCTGGGCTGGGTTGTCCCACCCAGGAATGCTCCCCGCCAGACCTGCTTAACAAGAAGGGGTTTTTCTTAATTGTGTTGCTGGGAAAAGCAGGTCCCGGTCAGGTCTGGTAGGGTTTGAGTGAACTATAGCTGTATGCGGATGTACGCTGTTAAAAAACAAACAAAAAAGCCTGCCCTTATTTCAAATAATCCACCTGCTGCTCGCCCATTGAGCTTGTTCAGAGCGGGTATAAAAAGCTGTCAGCTCTGGAAGAGTGGTATTTCCTTCATGCCTTGTCAGGAACGGGGACAAATCCACCCTAATGAGGGTGGCACTGCCATGTGGCAATGCAAAGGAGCGAAGCAAAAAGCGAAAAATCTCTTTAACTCTGTGGGAAAGCTCCCTTTGGACAGGTTGATTGAGAACTGGAAGTGCAGCCCGTGGGGAGAACTGACCCTGAATGCAGGCGTTTGGGACCTCGGGTTTGCTAATGGCCTTTTGGCAGATTAATTGGTAAAACACCTTGCTGGTGTCTTAAAACATGATTCCCGCTTTTTAGAAGCAGCATTATTATTCATTTGCCAGTTGCTGAAAAAATTATATAACCAAAAAAAATAGCTGTGCCAAGATTGCTTTGGAATAGAGAAATGCTGTACGCTGGTGCCAAGAATCTCACAGACTAAACAGAACCCACCGGGAGCCCTTGCTCTATATGGGAACTCGTGTCTATTTTAACACATAAATAAATTTGGTGAAAAATGGCTCTTTTTTTTTTTTTTTGTCACTGATGTGGGTTCCCAATGGGTGGTCTGCGTGGAGGGGAAGCTTTTGAAGATAGCTTGAAAGGAAGTTGTGCCTGTCTCCCAAGACATTAGTCAACAGCATGGAGGGAGTTGCTACATGATCCGGCTTTCCTCTTTTTTTCCTTCTTGATGCCTAGTCTGCTGCTAGCAGGGAAGAATCAGGTCTGTCTTTCCTGAGATGAACGGATCTGATATTGTTTTCTCAAGCATAAAAATGTTCAGGGCGCACGTATGGATTGCGCAATGTAAGTAGTTTGCTCGGTGATGCTGGGCAGGGCCCCCCGCTCGGAGATCAAGAGGTGGGTCATTAACTTGCAGCGCTATTTGGAGGGGAACAATCAGGCGGGTTGTGCAAACTCTCAGGCAGGGCAAATGAAACCATCTTTAAGCAAATAGAAGAGCAAGAAATGAATGGCCTTTGTTAAGGAAAAAATGGAAATGTTTTCTAGTTAAACAAGCTGTCATTTAGGGCTTAATAGCATGTGCGTGTTGGAGAGCCAACCCACATGCCAGCCGCGCTTTGGAATAAATGGGCAGGGAAGGGGAAGGGGAGTGTGCAGTTCCACTCCAGTGCTGGCTTTTTCATTGAAAACCCTGACATTTTGAATTGGTTCCCCAGCTGTTTTAAAGTTGGAACTTGGATCAGAAAGTTAGTGCAAGTGGACTTTCATCCTTGTCTTCATCTGGGAAAAAATAAAGTTGGCACCCTTTTTTTTTGGATTTTACGGTACTAAAACGAGAGGAAAATTACAGATATGTTTTTAAAGCTAAGATAAAATAGCAGGGAGATTCTCTTTGGCTGCTCTCCTCTTCTAGTGAGTGTGAAACTTTAGCTACCATTAGTGGTATCTTAAATCATACGTGGAGAGCAGAAGAGAGGCCCTTCTCTGTTCTTAAAAGATCAGCAGCATATAGGTCAAGTGGACTAGTGAAACCCTGGATAACTCCAGCAAAGTCCATGCAATTTTTTCTGCAGTATCTGAGCATTGATACTGGTTCTATGTCACACCGGAATAAGTCTTTGAGGACCAACTCTGATGTTAAATAAAGTCACCTCAACTATACTTCAGGAAATTATCTGCTCCTCCTGAAAGGGCAAAATCTCAGTGCAACACTGTGAGAATAACAGTTAGCAATTATTATAGGGCCTTAAATAAAATCACTTTGTGTCAGGTTATGAGAGTCCTTAGAAGAACCATAAGTTGTGCCTCGCTGAATATATCTCTTACATTTCTATTGTGATTTTCATCCCATGGGAAAAGAGATTAGAGAGGAATCATTTCACCCATCACCAAAAGAAACTCCTTTGCAAATGAACTCAACAGCTGCCCAACCATCTATGCCGGCTTTGTGCAGCGTTTTCAAATCATACATCATTTTCAAATCGTTGATCCCAGTAGCCTGGTAGAGAAGGGCATTCCCTTCAGCTGTCTTTTGCTTTAATATTCTTGAGGGCTGGCTTGGGTGGCACTGCAGAAGGGGCTGGGGAAAAAAGTGGAATGCTGCTGTGTATGAGCTTTGTGGAAAAGGAACTGGGCTCCATATTCCTCTTTCATGGGCCTCAGCTTCCACCAGTTATGCCGCAGGAGCGCCCTGATTTTTTAATAGGAAGCTACTCTAATCCTGGCAGCATGGGAAGTGACTATGGTATGTGCAGGTTTTCCTACTATCTTGCCCCCTTTCGTTACATGACATCCCAGGGGACACTTACATTTCTAGTCTGGCCGCAGTGACTGCCGTTTGTAAATGCAGCCTATGAAGAGCTCATTATTTTGCAACACAAACTCTCGGATGGGTTTTTTTTTCAGCATGTTTTCATGAGCAGCATGATGTTCCAGGAAGACTTTTAAGGAACTGTAATTTGGAGCCAAAATCAGCAACAACATAAGAAACGGGCAAGTCTTCTAAAGCCAAAAGAACCATGCTTGTATCCATTAGAGATGAATAGGCTCTTAACATCGACAGAAACAGTTTGCCTTGTCAGACAGAATTAACGACTGCTCTGATATGTACCAGGTCATTTTGTTTGTAATCTCTGTAGTACAGAAATTTTAAATGGCTTCAGCAAGATGACTAGTCCTCTGCTCCCCAGCAATAAGGCACAAATAATTTTAGTATAGAAAATTGCCTGTTTCTTTTTTTTTTTTCCTAACCAAGACAACAAACAATATAACTCTGTGTGTGCACTATTCCAAAAATATCTCAGCTCTGCAAATGTGTCTCTGATGTGGGAGGAGAAGGCTTTCGGTTTGCTGCACTCTTTGTGTGAGGCAAGTGAATAAAAACTATCCAGCAAATGCTGAAAGAAAAATTCTTTTCCTAACCTTGAGAAGGAATAGGGAAGCTGATGGACTTGTGTGTTCAGGCCAAGAGTCCCTTGTGGTAAGAGAGAGGCAGAATCCACCTGTAATTCTTAGGTACCTGCTCCCTACATAAAACACCAAGGTTGGAGAGATATTTCTGTTGGGTGCCATATCTAATGGTTTTATAACGTGCCTATTGCCATGGAAAACCCAGTGTACTCACTGTATCTGTACAGGTGATGTGAAAAGAAGGGTTTTTCTACTACCCAGGACTACCCAGACAGAGAAGAGTGGACAAAAGTTACTAGGAATAAGCATGTGTTGAGCTGTATTTCAGATCCTTGAGGAACACAAAGATGGAATCAGTGAATCCTCTCCTTTTGGTTTCTATTGCTTCTTATGTGACGTGGAAGTAGTCCTCTTGGAAAAGCCTTAGATTGTAGGCTTGTATCAAATATTGACAGTGCAAAGCTTGCCAGTAACGCAGAACAGGTTTACTGTGCGCTGCGCATCACGGTCCTGTCTGCTGGTGGTCCGGATCTCGGGCTTAGCTGGAGCACTCCACGGCTCCCTTCCAGCCAAAGCACTGCTTTTTCTGCTTGTGGAAACCAGAGCTGTGGGAGAGGAGGAGAGATACGTTGCACAGCTAAGGCTCAGTCCGACGGGCATTGAAAAGCTCACCTCCGAGGTTTAGTTACACAACACACCTCAGCACAGCCGCTGACCTAGGTGGCAACTTGATGGGAGTCAAGGGAGCATGGCAAACCCTCGGACCGCTTATCCTGCTTCTCCTGGCTCACGTGTCTCTGTCCTGCCTTCGCTCTCCATCCGCGTGCAAAATGGAGAGTACGTACGTATGGTGGGCAGACGCTACTGAATGCCCTCTGTGCAGCAGATCTGATTTGGCTGGAGAACAGGAAAAGATAGGGGAAATAAAACCAGAACAAGCTCCCTTGCTGAGATAAGTCTCTTCTCAGGGCAAGGAAGCCACTTTGTTGGGTAGGAATCTGCAGGACAAACTTGGAGGTGCTTCCTGTGTGTATTTGTTCTGGGAGTGGAACATTTGCTTTACATGTTACCGACAACACAGGCACAGTCTGTTGACTTTTCCAGATGTTGATTGTCCTGCTTTGAAGCTTCTTCCTGTTGTTTGAGTTGTTTGTGTGTCTGAATGGTGGATGAGATGTACTGCTTGTTAAACAAATAATTAAAAATTGGGAGCTTTGAAATCCAGTATGTTTAATTAATAAGCTTTGCTCACTTGGTGAAAAGGATGTATACTTGATTCATTACAAAACAAAGATAGTTTTTTCCATAGTGAACTGTTATGACAATTTGAAGGGTTTACTCGTTCATTAATTTTTTTTTTCATTAAACCTTAAAAAAACACCCAAGCAGAAAATCAAGGCTTCACACAACATTTGCTATGTAAACCCATTATTAGTGTCGTCTTGTGTATTGTCTCACCCACATTCTCCATCTATGTGCTTTCTCCCATCTCCTCCTCTGCAAAACTGTGCTGCCTTGCAGTCTGGGATTAGAGTTAATTATTACTTTTAGATCTTGCAGTACCTTGGACCAAGGTCTGTGGTGACGCCCTGCAGTGCTGGGTGCTGTACAAGTGCAAAAAAACCCAGTCCTTGCTCAGACGCTTTTCAATAGATCTCATAAATGCAGGCATCTGCTGTAGTGCTGTGTGACATCACTTAATTAACTGCTGCACTGACTTCCAAAACTAACACAATCCTGAAAACTGTCTCTGCTTCATCTTGTGCTTTAAGTATAAATTTTGCCTCCCAAGTCTGAATGCATTTCCTGTAGGGCAGAGAGGAAAGTGGAGGCGGATGAGGGTTGCTGTCTGCCAGTCCATGGGGGTTGGATATTAAAATAAGCTACTGAAGTAGTCCCTCGTGACAGTGGGATTTCAGGGCAGGTTGTGGGCCACCACAGCGAGGTCCCCACCTGAGCAAGCTGCCGCAAGCTCAGGAAGATTGCGGGAAAGGGATTAGGTTGGCATATTTGCACCTTGTGCACTAGAGGAGCCATCCAAATTTCTGTCATTGGCATCTCCCTCCCACAGGCTCGAGCCCCAGCATTGATCCTCCACATGGGCCACCTGCAGAGTGAAAGCATCTATGAGATCTTTTAATTGTGTTTTTTTTCCCCTAACCCAGACAGTTTAGCAGCAGGGAGGACATACTATTTTCATGTCTCTCTTCAGCAGCATCACCTGCAAGTGGGTGAGAGCAAAACAGGGTGAGGTGGGCTCACCTTCCCATGTGCTGCAATGTCCAGCACCAGTGAGGAGCCCATCCCATCTCTAATTTGGGGCAGAAAACGGAGGCAGAGGCCTTCAGAAATAAAACAAATTTTTCAGAAAGCAAATAAACACATAATACTCATTTAAGTACTTCTTTTTCCAAAAAGCATTTAGGTAGTTGCTTCAAATGGACTCCAGTGAGCTTATTGATGAAGGAGGCAGTCAAAGAAGAGGGTCTTCAGCCTGAGCTTGGTTGTGAGCTCTAATAAAAATCCTTCCTTTGCACCCTGCTGCCTGTGCTGTAATGTGCTGCTGCTACTGTGAAGCCTGTGCTGAGGCAGTAAAATCACCTCTTCTGGCCTCCAAGGGCTCCTTTGGGAATTGAGTCGCACCTATGCTCCAGCTTATTAAATCAGACGCTGTGGCACCGAGCCTTGCCAATGGCCAGCTCTGACATAATTAAGAAGTGTCCTTTCGATGTGGGACTCTGCGGTACAGGAGTGGCTCCTCGGATGTGGCTGGTGAATCATTGGCTTCTCAGTATTGGGAGTTCTCACCTTTAACTAGTGCTGCAAACTCCCGGTGCTCCAGTGTTAGTGCCGTCGCAATTCAAAATGTATTTATTCCCAGGGAGTGGTGAGCCTGGAGTGCCTGACCATCTCCTAATCCTCCCTGTTCTTGGTTCTCCCACTTCAAAATTTTAGAGTTGGGTATCTACCCAGGAAAATAACCACACAGTGTGATGGATCCCAAGGCAGGAGTTAAGCCCTTCATTCCTCTTAATTGTTTCTACCACCAGTTGGTTAGAGAGAGCCTGTCACCCCACAGATGCCTGTGATGGTCATCACTGTAATAAAAATGGATCCAAACCATCCCCTTTCCCCCAAAGGTGAAAATCTCAAAATATGTGAAAAGTCAAGATCCAGATTCCGCCTGGAGAATTACTGCTCCCCAGGCAGATTTCTCATGTCCTCTCTCTCCGTTTTATGGCTTTTCCATAATAAATAGGGAGCAAAGGCTGCAAAAACAACATAGCCTGTAATTTCTGCTCTCCCATGACTGTAAGCTTTAAGGAACACCACTGAAATCGGTAAATTTACAGCAGCATAGCCAAAGTCAACATGACCCTGCATTTCCCCTGTCAACTCATCCTCCATCGTGGAACGTTCCTGCTGAAGCTCTGAGGAGTGATCAGTCCACACCTGAATGGGCAGGGTCGGGCTGTGCCTTTGTCAGGAGGGCTTGGCTCTAGGAAAGAGAAAGAAATAAGTGTACTGTGTGGCTTATACAAAAGTTGGTGTTTTTTTAAACAAAAATTATGCAAATATCTGCGGGTGGACGAGGTGTGCTGCCGTGCTCATCCATCCCCGCGGTGCCTCGGAGGGCTGGGTGCTAATGCGCCCTAGGGTGTGCGGAGACAGGCGCTGCCGGGCTCTGCCTAATGCTCTGTTGGTCTTATTTAGTGTATTTAAGGACGGATTTCTTCAGCTATGGTGTGGCCCCACAGCCCCAGCAAAAAAAGCATCGTGCTGGTGCAGACCCAGCACAGCTCCCCTCGTCTGAATGACTCTGCCCAGCATGCCCACCGCTGGGGCGCTCGTTTCTTCAGGCAGTTCCCATTTGGCCTTTACTGAAGGGAAGGAAGCATCCAGTTGCACTGTGCTTTTTATTTACCTTTTTTTTCAGCATATCTCCAATCTGCCCAGGATATAAATTTTTTTGAGGCATGTGAGCCAATGTTGGCTGAAGAGTCTGGCTGCTTTGGAGCGGTTTTCATGTGCAAGCCTTACAAGAGAATATGGAATTTGAGGCATGGAGGGACTTGTAGAAGTACACATTTGCAGGGCCACAGGATCCTTTATGCAGACAGAGTGATACCTGCCTGGTGATAAAGCACTCCCCAGGGCCTTCACACCCTTGAATATTTCATCACTGAACCCTCAGCTTTGTCTTCCTGCGCAGGCAGTCAGTATTGCATCCAGCGAGGTGTGTAGCTTTGGAGGATCTATAATCATAGGTGAAATCATGGTCTGAAGTCATGCTTTCTGACAGGATTGACTGATCACGAGTTACTGTTCTTGTCTCTACAGTGGCAGAGCTGCAGTTTGAGCAAGCTCGTGCAGAAAACATGGAGGGTAGAACTTAATGCTCATTGCAGCCTTTATTCAGACTTTGCTTGAGCAAAGTATGTTATTTTGCAGTGGTGTGTTTGGTTGGAAGTGGAGGCTTAGACCTTCTAATTCTAGAGTTGCAATTTGTAAAAAAGTGGTTTGGATTCTCATTTCTAAAGGTTCCCATCTAGGAAGGGGTGCCCACAGTTGTCTCGGTACACCCAACCTGAAATGGTTGCTCGCTGAGCCACTACAGATAGACGATACTAGCAGCAAACTATGCAAGTTGGATATGAAGACAGCCAGATATGAAACTTATTCAGCAGATTTTGAAAACCAAGTGTGTCACATGGACGTGCACTGACAATCACAGCTCTTCACAGATGAGCATCACGTGGTTATAACCTCACATCACCCTCTTGAAACCAGGGACCCCAGGGGGAGCAGGGTGATGAGGAACTCATGGAGCTGTGATTCTTGTGACTCTCATCTGTTGTCTCCCTTGGGTGTTGTGTCACTTGGGTGTGGAGCAGCCTCTGGTTAGTTCCAGTTCCCAGGCACAGGCAGTTCCCCTCTTCCCACACCCGTGGTCTTGCCACTGGCACTGTGGAACCACTACGTCAGATTCATTCCCAGCAAAACCCAAAGCAAATTGCTTTACATCAAGGATGAACCTGACCTTTCATTCTTAATAGCTCTGAAGGCAAAAGATCAGAGAGAAAATGTCAATATTCTTGACTGTATTGATGTTTGGTTGTGCACATGTCTTTCGTCTAATAGAAGAGGTCTCAGTTTCTCACCCTGAAGCTTTCTCAGCTGGGAGATTCAAACTTGAAATAAACTCATTCTCTGCTGGAGTAAGTTTGGTTTCTTGGAGGAGAAGAGAGAAAAATAGCAAAATAAAAGAACAAACCTAGCAATGCCATCTGGCTAACCTTGTTCAAGGGGCAAGGATAGTATCAAAGCAAAGAACTTGCATGGCCTTCGTTTACCGTACAGGCAGACAAACTGCCCCTCAAGCATTGCTCTGTGCCATCTGAGTGGGGAACAGTAGTTTAGCAGTTAAAAACAAGGTCAAAACGTGGGTTCATTAAGTTCTTAATAAAAAACCCCAAAGCTGCAGAAATCCAATGAAATGTGTGTCACAGCTATTGCACAGGTATTTCTCGGCTTCCACAATGATAACTCTGACTATTACCAGGAGGACCAGGGGATTTTCTCCATGCTGAGGACCAAGGAGGCTTTCCAGACCTATTTCTGTCTCCTCCAAAAACAGACCAAAACCTCACAGCTCAACAACAGGGAGTCAGGGCCAATATACAGACCTGGGCCATAAGGGTTTGCTCTTTCTGCTGGCTCAGCTGACTTCCACGGACACTGTAGAGAAAGAGATACTAGAAGCAAGTGCAAGCAGCACCAGCGAAAAAAAGAAGTGGAAGTGCAGACCTCTGCTAAGAGAAAATGTTCCTCTCACCAGACTGTTCAGCTCATATTAATCTGCTAAATATGAAGTTTAAATAATAGGTAGATGACACATTTGAGGTCCACAAAGTGAGTGGTCTGGTTATGTGTAAAAGTTGGGAAAAGCTTGCTTTCCGTCTGCAATAAAAATCAGTTTAAAGTTAATATCCACCATACACATGGCTTCACTTCTGTAGATTATTGCAACTTGTATTTTAATTGGCTTTTCGATTTGCTTTTGGTCACTGATCCATGAAGAATGCGTGCTATATCATATTTGGCAGGAATTGGAGTGTGTGCGTGGAAAGCAGAACCGGTAATATGTTATTTATAATTGACCAGCATGACATCTGTGGGTTTATCAGCATGGCTGATTGCAGTGTTCACTGCCAAGAGACACAGCTCTGGTGAGCACCTGGCAACACAAAAGAAGAGCAAGTTTTGGGTTCCGTTTTTCTTAGCTGGAGTGTATTTACTCCAGCTTTTTATTAGAAGTTCTGCCTAATTTGGAAGGTGATTTTTTGGATGGCTTGCAAGAAAATTAACTTTAGACATACTGATTTCTTCTGGTATGACCTAAGGGAAAAGCCTGTACCTTTTGGGCTGGGTAGGCAATGCTTTTCTTTGTTGATCACTAGAGGGGGGTACCATCCAGCATGCAAACAATTATCAGACACTTCACATCCTTTGACAAGTCCCTTTGTGCCTTTAAAGTCTGCCTCAGTGCCCACTGGACAAGGCCTAGGGAGACACACAGGAAGAGGGAGATGTTTTTTGAGACACCCTATCCCATATGGACGGGATGCGTTATCCCCATCACAGTTTTCCTTAACAGCCTGCATGGAACAGAAACAAGCAAGGAGATTGCTTTTAAGGAAGAATCCTATTTCTTCCTTAAAGAAGGAAGAAATGTATGTGTGGTCAGGTGAACATGCCAACTGCTTTCCCAAGGTAATACTAATTTCAAGCCTTTGCAAGCTCAAAATTGCCTGGGACTGTGTCTGTGGTGATGCTGGCTCCACCTCTGCCAGGGATGCCGCTGTTCCCATAGCAACTCACCATCTCCCATTTTAGTCTTTCCCTTCCCTTTGATCAGACAAGATAATTCCCAGGTACAGAATGCTCAGGCGTCCAGGTGCAGTACAGTTTGCATTAATGCTTGCTTAGGAGGGGCACGTCACTTGATACTTACCCACTGCAGCCTGTTGCAACCACCATCACTTGGCCTCCTCTGCTGAGGGCGCTCCACCTCATAGCAGAGGGGGTTTCCAGCCCACCCAGTGCTCCCGGGCAGCTGTGAGAAAAGGCAGGAGTCTGCAAAGCTCATGGGCGCTGAAAAAGCGCGGGCGCTGGAAAAGGCTGTGTCTATGGCCCATTAAGTTTATAGCAACCATATCTAGTCTTCAGAATTCCCCTGTTTCTTGCCAAGATCTACACAGCAGTTGGCTCACTATACTGAAGCATCAGACCCCTACAGCTATGGTTCCTGGGGCAAAACCCCATTTCCCAGGATGTAGTGACCTCCCATCCCTACAGCAAGGCAAGACAGCCCTTCTGCTCGCCTCACCCTGATGTTGAAGGCTGCAAGAGATTAGATCTGTTTTGAAGAGCGTGGAGAAACACAGGAGAATATAAATATTTTTTTTTTTTAACCAGATCATGGACAGTATGGCACTTTTTAAATTGTTGCATGCAGCTTCCTTTGTATTTCTGCAGCACTTTTTCTGTTGAGAGATGACTGCAGGAGAAGGTCAAGTTAGGACAGCAACAGTCTCACAGGCATGTTTCTGCTAAGCCTTTCTCGATTGCAACCACTGCTTCGAATGACTTGGATGCATGCTCTTCTGTTCCCCTACAGTTGGTCACGGGCAGAGCGAGGGTGATCGTATGGTTGTCTCAGATTTCCACGTCTTCATCAGGGACAGCTTGCAGCACATTGATCTCATGAAGAAAGAGCACCCTGAGCTGCCCGTCCTCATTCTGGGGCACTCCATGGTAAGCACCATCCCCTACCCCTCCCAGCAGCACCCAGGACACGTGCCACAGCACAGCTGTACACTTGTGGGTGGCAGGAGATAACTCAGCCCACAGCAGGAAAAATAAAACTAGAGGCAACCTTCCCTTCCACTTCATTCACTGACTGGGTTGCCAGCACACCTTGCCCCACGAGATCTGTCTTGAGTATAGTCAGTGCTTAACTTTTCTACCCGGATCGTGGCCCTAATTAGTGTCATTTGCAACAATGGGTCTATTTTTCAATAGGATTGCTCATTCACACCAGGTACGTGGTAAGTCCCACCACCTCCCTGCAGCATGGGGCTTCTCTTTTCATTTTAAGCCCTCCAAAGCTTTGTGAGCAGCTAGGGGATGAAGCATGAAAATACCCTGTAGCCTCATTCTGTTAAACAACCTAACAGGAAAATGTACCAGGGATTAGGGCTGCAAAAACAAAGGCACTGATTTGGTGAACAGCTCTGAAGTCTGATTCTGACAACACAGGCCAAATCCCTTCATTCAAGCTAGCAATATTCCCAGTGATATCATTGATCTGCTCTCCCTGCCTTCCCGGAGGAGACAAAAATGAATAAGTACTTTGGGATTCAGGCCATGCTCAGATAAACAAGTGTTCTTGTATAAGAAGGCATGGCATGCTCTGAAGTGCTCGCTGCACTCCAAAGCTGCCGTAACAAGGAGCTAATTTCCCAGTAAGGTCTTTGAGATGCTTCTCACTGCTGCTCCATTTAACAAGCCCTTGGTTCTCCGGCAGCATGGAAGTTCACCAAATATTTCCCTTGGCAACTAATCCTCTGCAAACTTTCCCGAGCAAGCCAGCCAGGTCCCTTCTGTCCCCCACCCCTCACGCCACCAGCCCTGTCCTCGTGCAGGAGGGCTCAGCCTGGCCGGCGTTCAGCTCAGCGCCACGGGCTGGGTGTTCCCTGTCAGGCCTTGGGCACGGCGCTGCCAGGCTGGAAGGGCTGGGGACACCGAAGAGGAGAATGTTTAACTTCCAGTAATTAGTCAAGATTTTCGCATGCTGGATGGCAGCGTTGCTGTTGCCAGGTTACCAGTGCCACAAGCATGGAGCGAGCCCGGCTTCACGGCATCTTCCCGGTGCATCACCAGTCTGTCAAGCTGACAGAGCCTCAACTTATCTTCTAAGTCCCACCTGAACTACCACTTCAGACATTTTCTTCTTAGTCCTTTTGACTGAGGAGGACACAAGGCATCCTAGGGAGCTGATGGACGTTGCACGAACAGTTGAGTTCAGTGGGACATGAGGGTTTGCAGCATGAGAGAAAGAAACAGGTCTCTTCTCCCACAGCAAAAGTCAGCCACTTCTAGTGACCCTGCTCCTCCAGCCTTCCTCGCTGACCACACTGCACTCTCACTGTGGCAGCAATAATTTGCTTGTTTGGACTAAAACCCTTCCAGTAACAGAATTGCTATATAAATGGGATGTTGACACCTGTATTAAGTTGCGGGCTGTTATTTTGCGTTGCAGGGGGGAGCCATCTCCATTCTGACAGCTAGCGAGAGACCCAGCGAGTTTTCAGGCATGCTGTTAATCTCTCCTTTAGTGGTAGCCAGCCCAGAAGTCGCCACTCCCATCAAGGTAAGAGCAAACCCGCATTGCGCCTAGTCACCTCGCTCTTCCTCTGAAGGAAACACGCTAAGACCTCTCGCCTTAAAATGCAAAAGCCCACTGAGATCTGGGCCACCTGGATGCCAGTCGATACTTCTAAGTGCCTCCCCGACAGTCCCACCTACTTTTCAGAGGGGAAGCGAATCCTGAACTCGTCCAGAAAAGCTTATTTGAATGAGAGTCGGAGAACAATGCTGCCTCGGCAGCTGGTAGCAGACTGTGCTTTCTTCACCACACCCTGCGGCAGCCCACACAGTGCCGTCCTTTCCCTTCCTCTCCTACAGTTTTCTTCCTGACTCATACAGAGTCTGGTGTAGTTGCAACACAGGCTGCTGGCTAAGTCAGGCCAGGGTTATTTTTGGCATTTGGGGGATGACCAATTTCTAAACAAAACTAGAGCTCTTGCGTCCCAGGAATCCTTCATGAGCTTCCAAGGAGACTTCCAGCTAAAGCATCGCTGCCCCAGCTGCGTCCCATTTGGCTTGGCACTATAGCTGGTTCCTGTCCAGACCATCTCCTTCAGTTTGAATTGAGGCTTTGCCCCCCTCCCATTCACATCTCCCTTCCAGAGCTATTTCGGATCCAAATTTGCAGTGCCCACTCTGCCCTTCCCCAGGGAGGCTCTGCAAGGCAACTGACCCTCAGCTCTCCCCTCCTTTCTGGATTTTTAAAAGAATAAACAATCCTAAAAGAAGCTGGAAGCAAAGGGAAGGACCAGCAAAGCCAGCAGGAACAACAGAACATCTCATTCCCAGAGGACTCATTCCTTTATGCTTTCTCCCTAGACTCTTCTCCTAATTTTAATCTACTTCTAAGCTATTTCTTCTGGCTCTTTTTCTTCTAAGGAAACAGATTGTCTTAGCTTTCAGTACAATTCTCTCATACCTTCTGCTGTAGCCAAAGACATCTACTGACCCCACAGATCATTACAAACACCAAAGGGTGCTTTTTAATCACCTCACTCCTCCACTGAAGGAAATGTGTTGAGACCTCTAGCCTTAAGATGCAAAACCCTGCTGAGATCTGGACTACCTGGAGGCCAGTCAATATTTTTCTGATAAGTGCCTCCTCCAGAGCCCACCTATATTCCAGAGGGGAAGCAAATCCTGATGTTGTCCAGTCTGGGAAAACTTATTTAAATAGGAGTCAGTGCAACAAAGGGTGCTTTTAGGAGGCTGGTAGCTGATTGTTCACAGGTGAGGCTATCAGGTGACTCATCATAAGGGTCCCATGAGCACCAGTGCCTTTGTTTTTTCTTACTTTGTAAAAAGAAAAAGAAGAAAGAGAAAAAAATTATCAAGAGGGAAAAAAAAGTACAGAGAATCTGATAGACACTGTTAGCCTTCTCTTTCTAGTCAAGGAAAATATGGAAAGATTTTCCTTCTTCTAGAGCTATACCTTTTGCTAGATGCTAAACCTTTTCTGAAATAAGGATTTACCAGTTCTGTGGGAACTAGTATTACTGTAGTCTGGTTCCTTGCAGATCTGTAACACATTGTTGCTTTATTTCAGTGTAGGAAATCCTAATCTCTAACTGAAGTATTTTGGAGGTGTTTTTACAGTCTTTTTCCTAGAGAGTCTCTCACAAGTAGTAATACAAGTGCACAGTGAATTTCTTTCTCTTTCAAATCCATTGTTGTGTCTCAAAACTGATAAAAAATTAATTATTCCTGAAATATCTCTGCTCTGTCAAATTTAGTTGAAAGCAGTCCAGGAGCTGAAAAGGTGTTTTCAAGAGGAAGGGATGAAAACAGGCAGAGTATTCCCATATAAAGCCACCTTTTCCCATAAAGCTGAGCTGAAAACACTTGTGTGCTTTTTTTCACCCGAGAGCCAAAACACATTTTGTTGGTGTTTGTGCCCCTCTGAGGCATAAAGGCTTTGGTTTTCCCTTGGAAGTGGTACAACTTCTTGGCCCTGGGCTGTTTCCCAAGGACCATTGCATCCATCCCTTTGCTGGGGAGGTTTCCAACTGAGTAAGAATTTACCTTGGCCTAAAAAAAAGAGGGCTCAAGGCAGCAATAACAGTGGGCCAGATTACACACTGGGTCCTTCAGTCTGTGCTAGAAATTCCTTCGTTTACTGCCGAACCAGCCCTGGCAGCAGCAGAAACGCAGCACGTTTGCAGGCTACGTGCAGGAAAATCAAATTCTGCTCTTTGCAGGAACACAATTTCATCAATACCCTATAAATCCTGTGTCCTGATAGAAGCATTGACTGATTTGTTGCAGATCCAGGGAAGAGGGAGGGATCTTGCTGCCTTCCTCCTCTTCTTCTCAACTAAGCTGGACAAAATGTGTCTCAATCTTCAGAATTTCAAAAGATGCAAGGAGAGGGGAGTCACATATGCTGGCAAAGAGCAGAGTGAGGGTAAAAGAGTATCTCCCACTACATTTCTGCTATTGAATGCTTTGAAATCAGGTGGGCAGGACAACCCCTTAGGAAACATTCCCTAATGATTAATCCTAAGCTTACCTTCAGCCTATGCCTTAAAGGCTAAGTACATGATATTTTCTCTTTGCTTTTTGGGTTTTCCATTTGGCCTCTTGCTGATCTATTGCTTTCCAGCCCAACTGGACATCATGTTGTTCCAGTACCTGAGGGTCTCCCAGTCATTCAGGCTGAATCTGCACCCAGTAACAGTACAGAGAACTGTTTTTAAAGATACAGTCAAACTAGAAGAAAGTATTATATTAAAAAGTTGTATTTTGGCTTTGCTCTGGTCTGTCCAGTTTAGCAGAGATGTTAGTCATCGGGCTCAAACAAACATGTATAAGGTGGCTTGGTATCCAGGTATGGAGACACCATATCTGATATCCCCTCGATCATATCATATCACTGATATTATATCACCCTGATAAAGCTGTTCAGTTGCTCTAAACCCAGTCTCATCACAGCATGATGAGCTTCCAGAGACTTTTCAGCTCAGTCAAATGAGCCTGGCCAGCTTAACCAGTTCAAATGCCACATTTTTGTTAATCCAGCTCATTTGTAGCTGAAATGAACTAAAGGGCATTCACACAAGCAATTTGGCAAGCAGACACCATGGGAGAGAGAAATAAGCACGTCGAGGTGTGCAGGGAACCAGGATTGCTCCATTCAGAAGAAAAGCGTCTACACTGTGAAGCACCCATATAGTTAAACTAATGCAAAAAACATGAAATCAGCTTTAACTTACACTCCAGTCAAGAGGCAACATTCAGCCATCTATTTCAGTCTTATGCTGAGATCTTTCTTATAGAGAGGGAAGGGCTGGATTTGAACACCATTAGTATTACACACACCTGTGGTGGCCTTCAGCATCTCTAATAGACACTGCTCTGTAGCATCATCCTCAGCCCAACCAGTAACATCCCCATCATTGTACTACCCGTTCTTGATCACTTGGGACCTATTCTCTCAAGAGCCGACATTGCCACTTTGAACCAACAGGGACATAAACTTTCATGTGTCAAATACGGCCAGCACTTCAACAACACAGCTTTTAATTAAAGTCGGGCATGTCACAAACTATCACAGTGCTTGCAAAATCAGTGAAGGCCCAGGGGAACCTTCTGAATTTTTTATTATAACATAAAACATTTTTCTGGCTGTGCCCTCGCCTCCAAGAATCATCAAAATTACGTGTGAATTTTGAGGGTGTACTACATGTTGGAGGGAATGGAGCATTTCCGGCATATCTGAAGACCTTTTAAGAATGGTGGCAGAGTCCTTTCACAGTCAGTCCTAAGGACCAAGGTTAGTTCTGTCTGTGCATAAATAAGAGTTTTTATGCACAGAGTGAGTACGTATACATGTGTGCCAGTAGATCTGACATGTCTGTGTACAGGGCCTGGTGCTTCTCTTGTAGAGCTGAACACCAGAAATGACTTCTTTGATATCACCAGCCCAGGATGGTACATGCTGCTATACTTGTGGTCAGAAGCCAGCCCTATCTCTGTGGCAGTTCAGCAGCCAACTTGTGACTCTCTTTGGCAGAACTCCAGATATGCGCAAAAACTTCCAGAACATTTCCAAAGCGTGTTACAAAGGCCAAGTCATCAGTGGGCTGTGGGGTTGGGATAAGAATATTTTAGGACAGAAAAATGGCCATACGGAATCTGACAAAAGCCTGTCTAGCCTGTCTCCAATAATTAAGCACCCAAGAAAGACAATATATGGAGTTCTCGTTTCCTTGTCACACCTTCCTCACCTGCAGCATATCGTGAGGCTGGTGTATTGTTGACCATGTGAAAGTAGGATTAAAATTTATGCTCCTTCTGCAAAATCCCTATTGCAAATCCTTGGGAATATAAATATTCACACATGTACCAAGCAGCCATGGAGCAGAATCCCCATCAAACTCATGGCTTCTTCTGGAATTTGAGAGTATGTCAACTAAGTTCCGTCTTCAGACAAATTTGAAAGTAAGCAAAGCCTCTATCTTCCAACAAACATGCCATCTTTTACTATTTTCTGTGTCATCCTGGACCTAAATATCTGTGGCCTTAATACCCATGCATCCATCTTGTGGCCAATACTGTAAACAGACCTAGAGAGAGCATCAGCTAACCTCTCATGCTAAGGTATTTCCTCTTGAATGTGCAATCATTAGGCATAAGAACTCACCCTCGCTCTTAACTCAGGCTCCAATTTTAGGGCAGCCTAATTGCCTTAGGTTGTCATGATAATCTTTGGAGACAGGCACTTCCAGACCATTGTTGGGATGTTAGAGGTGTTCTGGGAGGTGTTTCTCTCACTCCCCACACTCTATAAAGAAAGCCTAGGGCAATCACATTTCTTCTAAGTTAAATACCTCAGCTGGTGTCTAAAGTTACTTGGCATATACCTGGTAAGTGGTCTCAGAGAAGAATGCAGTTTCAGCATTGTCAGCACACAGAGTCCATAACCTTGCCTAGAATTCATAAAAGTGCATTCCCCAAGTCATCACTGCCTGGCTTTAACACAAAACAAAGACAAACCCATTCCTGCTTGCTCACACCATAAGCTCAGACTTGCATTGGTGTGGAGATGTTATTTTACTCATCTAACTTCAGAGGCCTCAGTAGAAGTTAATTTTGCTGACACAATGTCATACCCAGTGAGGGGCTCAATATACTGGTAGGCAGAGACACCAGTTCTCGGTCATATCCACCCCAAGGTACACAGGTGTTTATGTTCACAAGTCTGTTGTGAGTTTTCACTGCTTTTCACTCCTGGATGACTTTGACTTCAACCTCACGTTATTCCTCTAGCGTTATCATTACTGTGTCATGTACCGTGTGTGATCCAAAATGTCAGGGAGTGCTGCAGATGTGATTACTGCTCAGCAGAAAGGGAGAACATAGGTGACAGCCTACCTACAAGTGTTACCAGTGAACATGAAGGGGCCATAAAACAGACCAACAAACACTAATTGCATATGTTGTGACTTAAGTGGTGATCATTTAATCAAAGACAGCTATCAAAGATCAGAGCAGAACCCCGGTATCAACGTGCTTGTAGTGCTATTGAAATGAAAGATGTTACCCTTTCTTCTGCCAGCGGTTTCAAGCCTGGGCTGCTGAATGCTTTTGTGTTTCACTCCCAGGAGACAAGTGAGCAATGGATTTCCTCAGCCAATGTGTGCACATTTTGCTGTTGTTTATTTACAGGTTCCCTGGAGAATATGCTCATCAAAAGGCGTGCAGCTTAGGCAAATTGCACCAAACATCAGCAATGCACTGCAGCCTGAAATCAGCTGTGGCAGCAAGGAAAGGGCAGTAAAACAGCAAAACCCAGCTGTTCCGAGGGCTGGAAATGGCTTTTTCCTATCAAAGTGCTGAGCTGAGGTCTTTTTAGACATTGACTTGAGAATGAGAACAAGGCAAAGTACAGTGAAGCTGTGATGTTGCTTGTGGACAGACAGCTGATTGCATTTCAGACTAGCACACCCACTGCCTGATTGCAGGAGCAGGTTAAACACTTTCTTTTTAAGAGAAATGCTTTAAATATAGGACAGATCTTTCTCCACTGTCAGTTGGCATTTCTCAACTATTTAACTTCAGTGCTGATTCCCATCGGCTCAGGATTTGGCCTGCTATGTTATCTCAGTTGCTCTAACTAGCTCTTTAACTGCTTGCTTTCTTCTCCCGCAGGTTTTTGCGGCCAAAGTGCTCAACTTTGTTCTCCCAAACCTGTCACTGGGATCAATAGATCCAAACGCAATTTCCCGGAACAAGAAGGAGGTGAGAAGCTTAATGCCATTTAAAGTCCCTGCGTAGTTAGTATCTCATCCCAGTCCTGCTATATTGCTTTTTTTTTTTCTTTTTTTTTTTTAAAAAAAGTGTTCTACTGAATCACAAAGGCAAGATCTGTGCTGGTGTAAAGGTGAAACATCTTGAGGTCAGTGGAACCAGCTTTACACATAGCAGAAAACTTGGCTCGCTGTGGGAAATCAGCTGTTTTTCCCTTCCGCGTGCCTTGTGGCCACGGCTGTGGTGGAAAGCACATAGGAATAGTGTTTGTCTCTGCTGCACCACCACTGCTCATTACAGCGGCAAAAACCAGCTCATATGGGTTGCAAACATGCTGCTAAAGTCAACTTTTTCAACCCTACTCTTTACAATGAAACTCTACAGTCCAAGAGACTTATTTTCCTGCCTACAAGCCAGGACCAGGTTGTGCCGAATGCATTCAAACGGAGGAAAAGAGCATGCTCACCCCAAAGACCTGCAAGGACTCCCGGATTACATGCTGGCCCTGCTACAGCCTTTCCAAACAAATAAGGTATTCTTGCTGTGCCTGAGAGCAATACTTAAAACAATCTGCAATTGAAGCAGCCGCTGAGCAACCCAATTCCAGCTCCACCACCTGCATGGAGCTATTGCAGGGTGAAGTTTTCCTACTGTCACCGTAGCCTGGGACTCTTCTCCCATTCACACCCACTCCTGGTAATAACTGTTGCCTCGGATTCAGCCTCAGCACATCCCACCTCTTTGACTCACCCATTCAGTAAATTGGAAAGCAAAGAGTCTCCCAGACTAGCCACAAGGCATTCAGGCTTGTTCCTTGGCTCTGCCAAACAGGTTTTTGGACAAACATCTTTCAGTTCACTTGTCTGTGAACAGAGCATTTCACGGAGCCAAAGGCAGAAAGAGTCGAGGAGCTGAGGAAAGGGAGACAAAGTGAGTTCTAGGAAACGGTCAGGACGAGCATGGAGCAAGTTCATCTGCATCCACTGATGCACCGTACAACATATCTTCTTAAGTATCATATGAGGCTGCACAAAATACCTACTTGGGAAGAAGGTTGATTCCAGTCAAGCTATAGAAACCTGTTCTTAATTACATTCAGCTGCCATGACTTGTTGCATATAATTCAGAGAAAAGCTTTATATTAGAGAACTAATTCACTAAAATCACACGGAGGGAAGTTTTCACTTCTGCATTTGTATTTAGCGGATAAAAGCAATCAGTGCTCTGGAGGAGGAGAGGAATTTGAGAGTTACCCCCTACCTGAAGAGTGAGCGTAGCCGGAACACGTGGGTCTTTGCCTGCTCCTGCACTGAATTGTTGTGTGGCACTTGAACTCCATGCTGCAGCTGGTCCTTCAGGGTTGCGGTTTTAAATACACCTCCGACAGCTGGATCCTCTGCTGGAAGATATTAGTCCTGCACTATGTAGCTTTACGAGAGAAAAGTCGTAATGTAGCGACATCCCAACTAATATTGCAGTTAGAAAAGTGTCAGCGAGCACCCTTGATTTGGTGCGCAATATTGACTAAGCATTTCCATGTAGGCTGCTGGGGTGATGTAGGAATCCCCACAGCAACCACTGAACATAGTTTATAATAAATGTTATGCTGTTGACTTTCTACACAAATACTGGCTTCTGCTTCCTCTGCTCTATGATGGTCCAAGTCTCAAGAGTGCTGTTGCTTTTTCTCTGCCCTTGCCCTTTCCGTGGAGCAAGGGGAAACCTTTTGCCGTGGGTAAAAATGTAGGTCTGCTTCATTAGTCTGCTTATAATGGAGTGGTCTTCAAAATGAGACAACGAGCCCCTCCTTGCTGTGCTGCCTGCATACCTGCGAGTGAACACACAGCTGACATCGCAGCTGTGGATTGCCATGTAAAGTGCTTTCCCGACCATCTTCAAACACCAGGATTTGAGGCTCCAGGCACTCACTGAAGACAACAAAGCATCTTGGTCCTCTGGCTGCCTCTAACGCACACTCCACCCTCCTTTTGGACTCAAGACGCACAGCTTCAAAGCACACAATGTGCTGGAAACATCCATTATTTATGTGTTAAACAAAATCTCCTGCCAGACCAACTTTCTATTATCTAGAAATATTTTTGGGATGTCATCCAAGAATTTCCTGATGAGTTTGTGTTTCCAGCAGGCTGTCCTTGGGGTGTAGGGACTGAAACACAGGATGGTGTGGAGATGTTTCTTTGATACGCTTGCTACATCAAATGCAAAGAGAGAGCAAAAAGCAACCTTAAAAACCCAGACTTGTTATTCCAAGGAGGAATAACATCACAGGGGCAGGCACTCCTTTTCCCCATTAATCTTTGTTAGCTGCCATTGAATTCAGTGGAGCAGTCTCCCTGACTTTAGTCTTGTTCCTGCAGAATCCACATAGGATGAGGCTGCAATTACCTTATAATGAATTTATTGCTCTGCAAAATGCAAAGGGAAGATACAGACCACTAAGCAGGGGAATGTAATGCAGCAGGAACCCCGACGGTCGCTTCTGTCTTAGAATTACATCAAGAGATAAAAGAGCTGTTGTGGTGGACTCTGCAGAGCCTTTGCTGGACCGGGGCCGGAAGCAGTCACAGGCTGGATCCTCCCCCTGCAGTCCCAATTGATCTGGGTGAAGACTGGGTTATTATTTTTTTCCCCTCCCATCATCTATACAAAAATATTTGTTGGCTGCTCAGTAGCTAAAAATCCCTGTTCTTTCAGAAAAGAACAAGAGAAAGAAAGAAATCCATTAGGTCATTCTCTTAGCGTTTATGGAGCTGGGGAGGGGGCCAGCTCACATGAATTCATCAACATTGTTTTACTGCATGGGAAAGGAACTTCTGTCAATCTATCCGCCCACCCCTCCTAATTCGCCCCCTGCAAAGTCCTTCATTTGTTGCCTTCAATTAAAAAAAAAAAGTCCTAAAAAAATAAAAAGAATTCCATCTCAAAGCTGTGTTGCTTTAACACAGCACTGTGACATAGATCCAGACAAGTAACTCCCAGATTAGGCTGAAGCCAGGAGCTAAGGAGCCAGTGCAATGCGGTGGTTTTGCTCAAAATGCTGATGAAAAGTCAACATGTTTGGCTGAAAATATCAGGGTACACCCAGCTGTCAATGGGAGAGCTGGCAAAATTAGAGGTGGCTGGTGTTTTGGAAATCCAAGCTGAACTTTTTCCATTAATACGTTCACGAGAGGATGCTTCTTTCTAAACATGGACAGGTTCTTGCTCTTTTGAAGCACTTTGTAGAGCAAGGAGGGTATGGCAGGCAGGCTGAGCAGTGTAGGAGATGCGGGACACAGGTGGAGGTTTCTGCACCAACAAGCTGGTTGGGCACTCGGAGAGTCCGTGCAGAGCCAGGAGAACCACGTGCATTTAGCAGGAGCGGAGGATACTCAGCATGTCATAAGAGTGGATCCTTTTACCTTAAGCACTATCTCATCTTTGCAGAGGCCTCTCACAGACAGAGTTTTCTAAACCCTCAGCGTGCACGGGCACTTGCTTCTTTGAAAGGGAGATAGTAGAGGTAAGACCCTGTGGTGAGAGACTGCTATGTTTGTCTTCCTGCTGAAAAACTACCCCTCATTTCAGAGTAGTCACGGTCTTGCAGAGGCCAAAACCACAACAATTGCCTTAATCAAATACTGGAAATGACTGCTGAATCCAAGGGTCCTAAATGAGTGCTACAACAACTTGAATTTCTTTGGTCCAGCTCCAGCAGAAGTTAGAGTGGCTCTGCAGCTCTCACCCCCGTGACCATTGTCAGCGCTGTGGGCTGGGGCTGAAGGGTGCCAACCACTGATAGTCCCGAATTCCCACCCACTCCTTCCCCTTGCTGCACTCGAGGATAGGAACCAGGCGTTCAAGCAGCAGGAGACGGTGGGGACTGGAAGCAAGAAGGTGATGGGGGAAGACTTGTGTGCTGCCAGCTCCATTTCCCATGCTTGGTGCCTCAACACATTTGAGACAACGAGGAAGGAAACTGGCTCTGCGCTCTCTGGCAAATTAATGCCCCCAGCTGGGAAAGCTCCATGTAGTGTCCTTCTGCCACCCTGATAACCTTGTCTTGCGGGGAGGTGAACACAGAATCCACCCCAAAGCCTTTCTGGCTTCTTGGTGGGACCAGGCAGGCCACGCTGTCCTGCTGCAGTGCATGTCTGTGCCTGCGCGCAGCCACACGTCCCTGGGGTGGGCTTGTGGCTCACCTCCCACCCATGGTCCCCCTCAGGGCAGGCACGTGCAGCAGCAAGAGGGCTGCGAGTCTCTGCAACGCGAGGGAGAATTTGAACAGAGCCCACTGTGTGTGAGGAGAGGAGGAGACTGTTGTTGGCTAACCTATAAATAACCATCATTTCTATAAACATCTGCCAGGGTTGGGAGAAACTGGAGGCTGTGCCAGAGACCAACCCATAATCAAAGCATTCTGGCAAATATTGAGATGGCAGTGGCTGTGTGGGCCGTCTCCATGTACAGTATACAAATATTTACTGTAGATTTGCCTGCTGCGGTAACTACTCGTTCCTAGCAACTTTCTGCACCAGCTCTTGTACATTTTTATCCTCTCACAGTCTGGCTAAGCAAGTTGTTGACTTTGTATTTTGGCCTTCCGCCTAATACTGTCATTTGCTGCCTTCTCTGTGCACACTTTGCACCCAGAGAGGACCCCTCAGCCTAAGAGTGCTTTGCAGTCATGTGCGTCGGTTGTCTGTAGGCGCAGGTCACGGTCTTCATCCCCAGAGTGGGTCGGTGAAAGAGAAGAACATCCAAGCCCTCAGCAGAGAGGAGTAAGGACCTGGGGAACATCAGCCTTCAAGTAATGCAGCCTGAAGAACCCTTTGCAGAAGCGATGTCACCTTTGACTGACAGGAGGACACGGCAAAGCAGAAAAGTGCAGGCAGGTGCTCCCACGGGAACAGTCTTTGTCCAGCACTGGTTGTTTGCCGGCAGAAAGAGCTTTGGCTTGAATGTTTTCTAGCAACGTAAAAGAGGAACACACAGCACGGAGTAAGCCAGGTTGTGTGAGCCATTCTGGGTAGACACATTAAAGACCTGGACCCTGACTCTGATGGCAGGATGTCCTGACGGAGTAGGAAATGATCGTGCAAGCCAAGGGAAGAGACTCCTCCTCACCGCCAGGCTGACCTGCTTTGTCTTTTCTGCATGAAATATTGCTAACCTTAAATTACCTCTTTCTCCCTGCCAGATGGAGTCTTACACATCCGATCCCCTGGTCTACCACGGTGGCATGAAGGTCTCCTTCGTCATCCAGCTGATGAATGCCATTGCCAGAATTGAGCGAGCTCTGCCCAAGCTGACTTTGCCCATCCTGGTGCTGCACGGCTCTTCCGACAAGCTCTGCGATATCAAAGGGTCCTATTTACTGATGGACACAGTGCCGAGTCAGGACAAAACGCTCAAGGTCATCTCGCTTTCTTGATTTTTAGGGTATTATGCTGTCAGTGCTGGCCTGAGCATGAGTGACTGTGAGGCGTAGGGAGCCTGCTGAGCTCCAGAGAGCTGGAGGCAAAGCAAGGCTGATACATTGGTGAGATGGAGCAGGTTACAGCCCCGTTCACCAGGAGGTAGCCCTGCCGAGGCACAGTGTGGTGGCCTCTCAGCAGCTACAGCCTGGCTGTGGGCAAGACCTGACCCAGGGGTGGCTGTGTACCTAGCGGGTCACTTGGACATGAAGCAACTTGGCATAGAAGTAGAGTGAGGCTTGTCAGTGAAGTGCTGACCCCAAAAGCTCTTCTGAACAACACCAACTGTGTGAGCACCAACCTCACCTCATGCCGCAGTGCGTAAAGGTACAGAGGGGCCGTTCCAAAGCACGCCACGACAAAAGCCACTTCACATCTGCTCATTTCAAGAGAGCCATAGCTGATTAACCAATTGTTAGCACATGAATGAGCCTGAAAGAGAGACAGGGAGACCAAGGGGTAGCTTTTGTCATTGGAAAAATAACTGGATAGTCTGGACATAAAAGGAGTAAAATTGCACAAGGCATGCTGGGAACATCCTCCATTGTCCCCTAAACTCCAAGGGCATGATAAGTATTTCCTCCTTCTTAGTGGGACAAGCAGCAAGAAATGCATGGGGTTGGGACATGCATTATCTTCCTAAAGGGCAGCAGGGTGCTTGGGTAACGCGCCGATGTCAATCTGCAATGCCAATGCCTTTCTGCTCGCAGAGGGCCAGCACCGCCAATGGCATCTTTTTGATTTCATAACCTGCCACATCTAGGGAAAAAACCTGACAAGGTGTGGGCAGGATGTGTTGGACCTGTGGGTGTTGACAAGAGGGGACCGAAGGCTGTTTTGTTCATGCAGATTTTTTTTTTTCTGTGCTAATCTCCACTCTCTCCCTGGTTACAGGTGTATGAGGAAGCCTATCATGCCCTCCACAAAGAGCTGCCTGAGGTCTCTACTTCTGTCTTCACAGAAATACTAACATGGATTGGCCAGAAGGTCTCAGCAGCTGGGGAAACCAGCCGTACTTAAGAGCAATTGGTTTTGCAGCTCTTACTTGGGTTTTCTGGGAATCGATGCTTTTCTTAATAGCAGTCTCTCTGAAAAAGATCTGACGTGGAGGGACTCTTGGGATATTTTATCGTGCACAGCATAAGGGAGGGTGGGGGGAGAGGCACAGGGTGGGGCATTATTTGCTGATGTAAATGGCCATCGACCTAATCCAGGGAAGAATTGATAGCTGTGGGAACAGCCGTCAAGGCTTTCCAGGTCGGGTGATTTTACTGAAATGCCCCTCACCCACCAAACTTCCCCCATCACTTCCCCTTCTCTGCTTCTGCTGGGGTGACTGGGGTGTATTTATACTGCAATAATTTTGGGTATGTTAAAGAAGTCAGTATCTTCCACTTCATGGTTTTGATTCCAGGTGCATACAGTCCCTTCCCTGTCCCCACCATCCAGTACCTTAAAAGCCCTGGTCCTTGAGCGGAGAGCAGTAACGAAGGTGCTGGCTAATGAGAGGCTAAGGATGGAGCTGACAGCTCCCTGAAGGTGAAAGGCTGGTTTTCAAGGTCAGACCCCTTCAGATACTGCCTTTACAAGCAGGCCAGGCCAGGGGAGAGCCCAAGGAGAGCCTCCCCACCACCCTGCACATCCTCTGCAAGTTTGCACTTGGGGAAACTGTGTTGAACAGCTCTTTAATTTTCATCACCAGAGCAGGATCCCAGAGGGGAGAGGAGGAATGTAGAATCAAACCCACTTAGCACATTCAAAAACCATGCTTTTCCCAATGCCAAACCCCATCTTCTCTGCAAAATTAATTATTCTGTAAATATTCCTAGGGGCTGCTTTTTTCCTTCCTTCCTTTTTTTCTTTTCCTTTTTTTTTTTTCTTTTGGAATTAATCCCTTGCGCTACTGAAACTGAAAAAGCAAAGTCAAAGTTATAAGAGAATATAGTAATATAATATATGATGTATATAGAGGTGGCTGGGATCTGGGGAAGAGATGGGAGGAGAGTCTAAAGAAGGGGTTAACTGTTCCTTCTCTTGGCAAAGAATAATGTTGTCCTACCGGGATCCAGTCCTCTCACCATAACTTCACAGTCATAATCTGTTGTTTTCCTTCATCAGTTGGAAAATGTCCTGAAAATAATGCTAGAGAGAAGCGCAGAGCATCTGGTGGGTGGGGATTAGCAGCAGGTGTCCTCATGGTCCACCGGTTTAGCAGGAGACCCGCAGCGTGAACAGAGATCCCATCCAAGCGCATCCCAATCTCCTCCTAATCAGCACAGCCACCTCTGGGGCAGAACACTGAGCAGAGGGGCTGAGCCCCCCGCTTTACGCGACGTAGGGAGCTGAAGGCGGAGTATAGGCATCAGGTGCAATCATCCATCCAACGTCTACCTTCCTGCACTAGGGGTTTCCGGGGGCCCTGGTGTACAAGTTGCCATGGAGGAGCTTGTGGAGTGGTCCAGTGGTGCAGACAAGCCAAATCCTAGAGCTGCCTGGGTCTCTGGTAGGGCTAAAGGAAAGACTTAAGACGCAGTTATGGAGCAGAGGCATTGTATGGATACGGCAAAAGCAGCGTAGTGGTCACAGTGTGGCTGTGAGGGTCGATTTGTCCAGGGTGATGGCTCTAGTGATGAATACACACCTTGGCACTAGCCAAAGGGAGGAGTTTAACCTGCCCCTCTCCCACCAATTTTGCAGGAAGAAAATGCCTGCGAATGTTGCACTATGAGAGACGGGGGCATCTTCCCCCATGACAAACCAGCCCCCTTCTTACCTTCCCTGGCAGCAGTGGGAACCATCCCTGCGTCCTGCGCCGCTGCCCCCAGGGCTGGATCCCGCCTGCGACAGTCGCAGGAGCGTCACCCGCCTCTCCTCCCCTTGAAGCCAGTTCTGGCAAGATTCAGGAAAGGGACCTTTGTGCAATAACAGTCAGAATCAGGGCTCGGTCCCACTCAGTCCCAGCAGCGTGGGTGGATGTAGGATGTGTGCATGCAGGTCACATCCTTGTAATGGCCATAAGGGACCAGGAAAGCTCTTTTATACAGGTTGGTCCAGGCACTTTCATACTTGTATTTTCTTGCCTCTACAGAGAGGAACAAGCTGTAATTCTCCCAGCAACACCAGCTTTTGATTCATTATTCCAGTGCAATCAGCCGTTCCCACAAACCCTAGCTAAACCTCTGGTGACACTTGCTTTGGGAAGGAGGCGATGCACAGGTCGCCTGCTCTGCATCTTCCAGCAGCCTGGCTTGTTCCAACTTCTTTTCCCTGAGCAAGATCTCTCCTTGTCAGATGCTGCTGGGGAAAGACAGCAAGAAGAGAAACACTACAGTGGTGATAAACTTCACCTGCTTCTTCAGCTGGAAGGGAATCAAGTAGGCGTGATCCAGTGGTGACAGACACTGCGGGGGTAGTAGCAAGATGATGATTTAAGGATGGGATTTTTGAAAGCACTTTTCCCGAGGAAGTCAGGAGGAGCAAATCAATGCCCACATTCTTTACATCCTTTCCCAAACTGACAAGCACTTTGCAGGGGGGAGAGGGGGGGAAGTGACCCTCCAGCAGGAAGGTCAGAGCCTGTCTGCTCCCTCCAACCCGGCTTCAGGCAGAGGAAGGTCCGTGGTCAGTGCCTTTGGTAAAATGTGTCCTTTCACCCAAGAAACATCTGCAGCTCATCAGAAATAAAAGGAAACCAATTACATTGATCTGGGGAAGTCTCGTCCCTCTGTGTAGCTAAGCTCAGCAATGGCATGTGGCCTGGGGAAGCTGTGTCTGAAAATCAGGTTAACAGACAAAAAGTTAAAAGAACAACAACAAAAGCCAAATAAGCCCCAAGCCCTGGCACAGCAGGGGTTACTGCCACCCTCAGCCAGTTTTCTGAAGAATTATCTTCTGAGGCAATTAACAGAAGGAAACCTACCCAAAAAAAGCCCGGAGGGCTCAGCAGCCTGCCTGGCATCCCACATCTCCCAGCAGGCTGCGGAGCGGGAGCTGCCCGTTTGCAGGTGGGGAGATGAGTGGCAGAGAGCCGGAGCCAGGACCAAATCCACCTGGGTCCGCGGAGATGCCGATTTGCACCAGCTGTAGCTCAGCCCGTGTGTTCCAGCTCTGGCTGCTGTCGCTGCTCCCCTGCGCTGCCTGTCAGCTACTCTATATTGACCCAGTTAGGTTTCACCATGCCCCAGAGGAACTCTTCCTTCGCTGACCAGATTAGTAATGAGCAGAGCTGCTGCTGAGGGAAATGTAATTAAACTCTATTTTCAAATGGCAGGTACTATTTGCAGGGAGCACAGCCGGCCTTACAAATGTTGCTGTGCGGAGCCGCACCGGAGACCGGTCTGCCTTTGAGAATAAGGTGGCACTTGTGACTGAGCAATAGCAATGTGTAACTACTGTATATATCACCACCTGTAGCACTGAGAGACCGTTCCCCACCGCACAGCCCATCGCATTTTCTATTTAGCCGGTTCTTTTTATACCACTCACCTTAGCACAAACCCATTGAGAACACGCTTTTCCAAGTAATTTTTGAGCTTGTCTCTCTTGTTCTGTTGTGTTCCAGTTCAATAAAATACATTTATATATCTATACATATATAAAAACATATATACATACACATGTATTTTCAGTGGGAAAAACCATATACAAGTTTAGGATTCTTAAAGGAATACAATGTATATTGCAACTAATAATAAAGTTATGTTTTCTGAACAGAGCGTGCTTGAGGGCATCATTGGTGACTGCCATCCCTCGGGAAGGTGAGAATGGAAAGGCAGAGGGATATTAAATTGCCGTTCAGTTTGTGGAGGAGGGAGCTGCAGCCCATGGGTGCTGCCCAATCACCGGCGTGGCCGGCATCCGCTCCTCAGCCACTGCACACTGCGGGTCTGGGGACAGCCATGTCTCAGGGAGGCCTGAGATTCCCTTTCTGCTTCAAGGTCAGCTTTTTGAAGAGCCCTGAAATCCACAGCCTCTCGCCACTATAGCAAGAGCAGCACAATAAAACAATGAGCTTGAGGCACCAAGTGTCAGATGTCTTTACATCTAAGTTTGACCTAACAGGGCTGGCTGGCTGGGTAGTCTCAAGGAAAACTAGCTCTACTCTCCTCAGAACCACAGCTTTTTGGGTTTTTAATTGTAGCTGAGGTGCTAACTTATGAAAAATAAAAGAGTCCCTTGGCCCAAGTGCTTCCCTCTCACCCAGACAAAACAGCAGTCCAGAGCTGGTGGAGGAGCTGGAGTAACAGGCAAGCTGTCTGCTTCCAGACCTGGTTCCTGTGCTTTTACAAGCCTGTTAAAATATTATCTTGGTCCTGAACCGTACCCAATTCAAACAGGAAGCATCTGCACTGTGGCCAGGAGCACCAGCCACTTAAATCCTACCTTTTGCCCCCAGCTGTGCCTACAGGGAGGGCTGGGGCACGCGGTTTGCTGCTCTCTGAGCTCCCAGGCAGCGCCCCGGTGCTGCCAGAGCCCCCCACTCTGTCCGAACCCGGGGTTGGTGCTCTCGGGTTGCCCCGTGCTGCAGAAATGTCCCTTGTGCCCAGAGAGCGGGGCTGGGGCACAGCCCAGCCGCAGGATTCCCTCATGCCCCGCTCCCCGCACAGACTGCAGGACACGCTGCGGCGTTTGCGAGGGCTCCCCGGCCGCTTGCACTTGCACCCCAAAACGGGTAACGGCCGCCACCGCCACAGCAGGGGACAGACCGGATGGCGCGTCCACATGCCCACCCTCAGGCTGGAGTCATTAGCAGCGCCAGACCCGACCCACAACCCCGGGCAATTCATTTCATCCTCCTCATGCCTTGACTGGCTCGATCAAGAGAATAATATTCTCTTTCTGCATCCCCACGCGGGCTGTACATCTGATCACACCCCGGCTCGCTGGGTCAGAAGCTCTGGCCGTTGACTTTGATGCTCATCGGCACAGAGAGCAGAGCCGGGGCTTTTTGCCAAGGCATTGGGAACACTGTGGCAGTAAGAAACATCAATAGTAACGAGACTTGCTTTAATATCGGCAAGTCCCCGGCTCTTTTACCTGGTATTTTAGTGGCTCATTAAGCTCCTCGCAGATTTGAGGGCTGACAGAGGGTGCATGCCGTGGCGCCGCCAGCTTTCCCAGCGTCACCACCTGGTGCCCGGCGAGCTGTCACAGTCATAGGTGGCCTTTCTGCTTTTGGCATGTGCTTCTAGTCTGATTCTACGAGGCTGTGGGAACCCTGAAGCTTTTTGCCTGTTTCTTTCCCCCCAGCCTGTGCTCAGTCTGGTGTTATCCAGAGCCGGCGGTTTCTCTCGGGGCTGGCGCAAGGCGGGATCAGCTGATGGTAAAGCAGGAGCCAGAGCAGTGCCAAGGCAGGCAGGGGGGAGTGAACCCCTGTGGAGTCCTCTCTGGCTTCCCCGGCAAGGCTGGCGGGGACAGACAGCCCACCCTGCCATCGGGGCATGTGGTAAGAGGTGCTACTCTTGGTCACATTGCTGCAGGGACCATGCCTCTGTCAGACCCCCGGGACCGCACAGCCCACCACCCCGGCCAGGCTCAGGCACCGGAGAAGAGCCAAATGCTGCTGCTTCAGTGAGTAGTGGGGCATTTTAATTCAGAAGACCTGCTCAGCATACAAACCATCCGTGCTTTGGCTGCATTTTCTGCTGGCAAGTGGTTAAGCGTGGGATTTATAGGCCATCAGAGGAGGAGGGAGAAGTGGGGGTGTAATTCACTTCAGAGCGGCTGGTGGGGGCGAGCAGGGACTCGCGCCTCTCCGGCTGCTGCCATCCCTGCTGGCCCCGGAGAGCGCTCCATCGCATGGAAAGGGGATGGAGCTGACCGGGCCGCGCAGGTGCCACTGTCCCATCACAGACCGCCAAGACCACACACCTTGCTGGCAACCTGACTCCCTGCCACCGCTGCTCCTGCTCACTCCAGGCTCCCAAAGTGGGGTTTTTTGAACAGTCATTTGCTCTTCTCTCCACACAACAAGCCCAAGTCCTCTTTGCGCACAGAAACAGGGCAATGCTCTCCCAGCTCATCCGGCTGGGATGCTCTCTTTCTCCATCTGATGGCGAAACTGCTGATGTGGAGCTACCACTCACCTTCCCGCGGCTCTCCTAACAACCACCTCATCAAACCAAACAGCCACGTCCGTGAGCAAACAGTGCCGAGCCCACATCTCCCAACAGGAGCGAGCCAAACAACCGGCCTCCCTGTGGCCACCGCTCCTCGGGAAGGAGGGACACAGGATTAATTTCCCTTCCCTCTTCAGTGTCTGGAAACATTCCAGGAATTCAGATGAAAACAATTCCCAAGAGATCAATTAAGAGTTTGGATGGATCGCATGATATGCGCTGATGTCTAAATAGAATAAACTTGGCAAATAAATCTGCTTGCCCTAAGGGAGGCGCAGAGGGGAGGGCAGGATGTCCCCGCATGGAAAACACTTGTCTTCTAAGAAAACATGCAGAGATGGCAAAGCAACAGCAGCTCGGGTGCAAAGAAGTGGTACCTTCCCTGCGTCGGTTTAGGAAGGGTCCACAACCAAAGGCAAGCAAGCCCCTGCCAGACCAAAGACAACACTGCCATGAGCCAGAGCCCCAGGAAAAGCAGGGCTTTCCAGCCTTCCCAAGGTCAGTGGCCTTCACATCAGTGTTGTGCCTTCATTTAGATGAAAACCCATGCAATGGCAAAAGCAGCAAAGCTCTCCTGAGGCCAACAGAGTGAACTTGGAGCAGGAGATATCCACATGCTAGAAATAAACAACTCTGGTTCCCCATCCAGAGAAAAAAAAAAAACATCAGTTTTTCCCCCTCTCGCTGGACCGCAGGGTCAGCTTCACGCTGCAACCACAGCAACCAGCCGCCTGCCCACAGCACAGGGCAGCCCTTGTGTTATCCGTAGAAAAAGCCCCGCTGGCGCCAAGCTTCCAGGGCTCACCCCATGCACTTTCAACACCAAGTCCTCTCTTCCCATGCCGAGCCTGTGTACATCCCATGCTGTGGCTGCTCGGCACCAAAACCCAGCCCGGGGGCACTTGCGTGAGTGGCACGTCCTGGATGCCCAGCGAACGCTGACCTTTGCACGCGAGGCTGACGTGCCCCATTACGGCAGCCAACACTTTCCCCTCATGCGCTTTCAGACCTGGAAGACTGTTGTTTAATTGCACGCATGATTGGGAAGGTCAGATAAAATCAGGAAACAAGAAACACCATCTCCCTCAGCCCCAGGAAGGGAAGGAATGGTCATCCCAGGAACAGCATGGCCAGAGCCAGCACCTTAAACGGCTTTGAAGATGCTGTGCCCGACACACGCTTAGACCAGAAAAGCAACATGGCGAAAAAAGCTTTTTGGA
Source organism: Chionis minor (assembly GCA_013398295.1). NCBI lineage: Eukaryota > Metazoa > Chordata > Aves > Charadriiformes > Chionidae > Chionis > Chionis minor. The sequence continues at coordinate 1,389,231 of VZSF01003148.1, read as the reverse complement.
TAATTCGTCTGAAGCATTTTCAGCTTCTCAATGAGAGCCTTTGAGAAAGTGAAAGAGATTGAACTTGCCGCCAACAAACTTGTTTTAAAACTTCGGGATAGAAGTTCAGCTTTAGATCCAGGGAGGAGGGGGGTGGAAGGAGTTCTAGAGAGCAGATTGCTGGCTCCCGTTATGGAAGCAAGCTTAATAAAATTCATAGAAATATTGGTGGCTCTGCTGTGCTGTGCCAAGAATATGTTAGAATAAAGCCTTCTGAGCAGAAGGGAGAGATATAATGTCATCTTAGCCGTGATATAAAAGATCAGCCTTCATCTCCTAAAGCATATCTCAAAGAGCAGTAACACATTACTTGCCTTCCCTCCAGAGCAGATCTCTGCACAGCCTTGCTCGCACGGTTCATCACTGTCGCAGCCTTGTACAAATGGCACTGGGATGACCCTGGCTCGCAGAGAAGTGATATGATAAGAGAATAAAGAGGGAGGCATTTTTTCTTACTGGGGTTTCAATGACATCCCAGTGCAACGCAGACCAGCTCAGTTTCCTCCACGGGAAAGCTGCATCAAGTTACTTTGGAATTCTTTAAAAAGACCAACCCCACCCTACCCAGAGCCCATAAACCGAGGCATCTGGCCATGCCATAGCACTTCCTTCACCTCCCTCCTTCCTAACACACCGTGCCAAGGCAACAGCCTCGTGTTTCGCCATACCAGCACACAGAGCGCAGCGCAAAGCAGAGCCACTGGCAGAGAGCTGCATCCAGAGGAAGCAGATCTCACTTTCCAATCCTGCTCCCTTTCCCCTCCAGCTTGCTCTGACAGCAACAGGAGGAGGGAGAGGAAAGCTCTCACGCTCATTTCTCAGAGCTTATTTTGGGAATCGAGCAGCCAGACCCTCAGGACCAGAACTAGCTCTTTGCATGGGCACTGATCCTCTTCCAAGGCTTTCTTTAGTCTCCTGAAATGCCCTTCAAACCTTGCCCTGAACTTGCAGCCTTACAAAGTTAACCACAACTTGGAAAAGGGAAAGGCATGTGCACGTTCGCCCCCTTCCCCAGATGCTGATCACACGTATCTCGAAGCTTGTAGCTTGGCTTGGGCCTTAAGCTGTCCATAGCTGCACCCAAATGTGGCTGCTGACCCCTAATTAATAGACTGCCTCTCTGCAGCCCTTGCCTTGGGTTATTGCCCATAACCCACCTCCCATTTCCAACCTAAAACCCTAGAAACCATTTGCAACTCTAGAAGAGGAGCTCTCTCCCTCCACACTCCTTCGAGGCAGGCAGCAACCCTGGTGGAGCCAGCACCTTTATTCAAAACAGGCCCAGACTATGACAAATGGTTTGCCAGCGTGGACGCTCTTATCTTAATAAATTTGTTGTGTCAAATCTGTTTTAGCTTAGAAGGTAAAACAAAAACCTGCTCTGCCAGCACACCCATCCCCTGTGAGCAGAGAACGGAGCCAAGCCTTTGTTTCCCACCGCTAGCCCTAGCTAGGTTCCTTCATCCCGGGCAGCCGAGCACAGACGGACGCAATCCAGCTCCCCAGGCTGTGACAGGCTTCGCCAGGCTGCCCGCAGCAACAGGGAGAGAAACTCAGCGCAACCCTGAGCAGACGAGTCTGTCAACGCACACCGACTGCGAGCGGCTACATGGGAAGGTGCCATCTCCACAGCTTGACCATGACTGTACCAATGTGAACAGCTCAAGCCTCTTAAAGAGGCTCATCTTTTACTCCAAGCTCTGGCAGCACAATGCTCCTCCTTGTAAGCACTGTTTGTCGAGTCCCAAAAGCCCGATCAGCGCTTGAGCTTTTCCAAGCCCAGTCCCTCCCTTCAACAGCATTAGTCATTCAGATGCTATTAGTATCTTCTCCCCCGCCACCCCCGAAAAATGCACGTTCCTACACAGAGCCACAGGGACAGGCTTGGATCCTCGTTCCCCAAATGCCAGTCACGCTCTGAAGTCGCTGGCGGCTGCACACAGACAGCTCAGCTATTGCCACCAAAACTATTGCATCCACCCAGACGTCCAAGGCAGCAGAAGAGAGGACTGCCCAGACACTTCAGCACACTCAAGATTTGGGAGAAAACACATGCTTCAGGGCGCACACTAAGTTCAACAGCTAAGCACAGAGGCGGAGAAATCTCCATCCTTGGATTTAATGGACAGACAGCAACGACAGAGGCAGAGGGTGACAAGAGAGGAAAGGACAACTTACTTGCCAGGGGCTGCCCTGAGCAACCTTCTGACCCTCCACTGCACTGACCAAGCCTGTGCCACAGTCCCGCTGATGAAACAGAATAATCCTGGGCGAAAGGAGCCAGTAAAAACAAGACCCATGACTCTGCAAACGGGTCACCAAGGGAGGACAGCAGAGTCACACTCCCCTCACTGCTTGCAATCCAGGTGGTGCAGAGCCAGCACGTGGGCCAGGTCTGGGAAAAGAAGCTGAAGGAGCCCACTGAGTCCTTTCACAAACAAAGCCGCACCGATGTTGTCAGTTGGTAACAAAGACGCCACAGCAGGAACAGATATAGTGAAATATACTATTTTATTGCTGCACACATGCTTACACAATTCTTCTTAAATATATTGTTGCTCTGATAAATTTTACAATCTTCTTAATTAAACAAGTGGCTAGTAGTAAATAAAAAGGACAGAGGCAACAGAACACAAAAAGGACGCTGGCAACAGAAGAAAAATCAAAAGGTTTTTATTTTGTGATAAAATTATTTGCAGCAAGAATAAGGTGAATTCAAATCTAAGTTTTGACTTGGCTCATCTTAATTGGAGAGTCTGCCTGCATGCTGACCATCTGCTTATGCATGCTTTTTGATAGCCCTGTTTTGCCAAAAGGGATGGGGGGGGCTAAAGGACCCTGAGTAACTGGACAATCTGACAGGGCTCACAGATGTGACCACTAAGTGCACACAGACAGATGAAGTGCTTGCTCGGCAGCCCATGTGGAACTGCACTACTGGGGAGGCAGATCAAAAGGCCACACTGACCTTTCCTCCCACGTGTACAACTGCAGCCTTGCTTGATCCACGCTTAAGGATGCAGGAATGGAATTGTGCAAGAGCAGCCATATGGAAAACGCTTCCCAGCACCGCTGCCCCTCCTCTGCCTTCCTCCTGCTTTGCCCGCTACCAGTGTCCATTTTGCTTTAGCAGCTGAGGCATCTGCAGAGAAAAGCGTGAGCACGTTTCTCAGTAATCCTGTTTCTCCATCTCGTTCAGTCGGAGCAGAAGGCAAAGGCCATGCTCTGTTCTCTGGTGGCTCCGTGCAAGCCTTGTGCAGGGTTGTCACAACCACTGCTATGGGAAGCTGACTACTAAGATGTCAGATGCGGAATTTATGCAGGAGGAGCAGAGCGGATGTGATAAACTAAACATCCTGCTTATATGTTCAGTATCATCTTCGCCATATAGGGAAGAGAAACGCAGGGGAACTGAACCAGCTGGGTTAAGCCGTCAGTTGTTTCTGTAGCAGACTTTCATGAGCCTGACGCTCCACTGAGCAAGAAAACAGGCGATTCTGCTTTCACCCTTCCTTCTCCCAATATACGGGACTTCATATCAAAGCTTTCCCAAGAGCTCTTCCCCTTCTCAAGTCCACTGAGATGCCTTTATCAGTTCAAGTTGTGCTGGGCTCTTTGCTAGTCCTGTCAAAGCCACACCAAGCTTAGAGAGCAATGTGGAGGTACATTCCGCAAATCACACAATAGAGAGACAGCTCCTCTCCATGTCATCACCCCGAACAGAAGCACACTCCTGCTGCTCCCTGCTTCCACGCAGCAACACACTGCTGCAGGGACGCATCCTCTCTCCTCACCCTAATATGGCTGCAGAAGGCAAACTACAAGAACTCCTTGCATTTCCCCACAAGCATTTGAAACAGAAGAACTGAAGCATGCCCTGCTTCAACAGCCCTGCGGCCACCAACCCCTGCCCCAAAGAGGCTTGTTCTCCAGGAGAAACCCGTTAAAACACAGATGACAAAGTGCACCAAGCATCTGGGGTCCAGTTAAGTCAATGCACCTCATCCCTGACCCAACGGCTCTGTCCCCAGCTTCTAAGTGCAACTCAATCCTGACGTGATTTTGCCAAAGCCCTGCTTTTCTCAAGTACAGCGGCCAAACCCCAGTGCCTCCTCCTCACTGCAAGTAAACCCAGCCTGCCTAGAGCAAGTGGTGCCCAAAGCCTGCCCATGTACACACAAACAGCTTCAACACATGCCAGAAACAGGCAGATACTCTGGGAAGTTGTCACAGCATGTGGGAACATCAGTTTCTTACCTGGTGAGATTAGCAAAGAAGAGAAACCCCATCCTCCTAGTACATTCACACCTGCAGCAAGTCCCTGCTAAACACTGGATCTCCAAACCCTTTCCTTATCCAGGTGAAGCACCACTACCATTACAGAAAACAGCCTGCAGCTGCGGGGGATCCCCGCCCAGTTCCCACCTCAAACACTAAAAGCACACCTGACGTGGATTATTGCAAGCTCTTGCCTCAAAGTGACCAAAAGGACAGTATGGGTTAGAAATGGCAGCCCACTGCCTGTGCAAGATTCCCTGTGTGCTTCACACAATTCTTCCTCCCACCTCGGAGCACAGCAAAGTGCCGGCCCGAGCTCTGGTAACAGCCATTCTGGAGGTGAACAGCTCTGAGGGCAGCCTGTTTGGCAAGGCAAGCTTTATGCAGGGGCATTGCCTGCTGATCAGTGCCAAGGAGAAAGAACATCATTGCCCTCATTAGGAGTCTAGGGAGACAATACCAGATAACAAGACCTACTGCAGAACACAGATTCAAAAACATTCATTAGTACAAACAGTGAATTTCCTGGAGAACAATGAAGCTACAAGGCTCAAGGCTGAGCAAAGCCAGAAGGTCGACAGCGGGACAGCTGCCCCGCAAGAGATCCAAAAAGCCCCTTTTCCTTTTAAAAAAAGATTTCCAATGACCCCTCTTCTCTGGCAAGTCAAGTTTTATCCACAATGGATAAAAAGAAAGGGAAAAGTGCTGTTTCCAAGACGGTGTTTCCTTCCCCTGTTAGGAAGAAAAGGGGTGCTCTCCCATTTTTACACATTGAAAGCTACTGCTTTCTAAGAATGGAAGGACTCTAGTCTCTACTGTATTCCCAGAGATGTTTGTTCAGAAAGCAAAGCTTTTAAATTCTGAGCACTTCAAAGCAATGAAAAGCTAGGGAAGACCTGGAAATCACTTTGGTTTTTTTCACCTAAGAACTAAAATAGCAGGTGGAGACAGTGCTTTCCACATAGCCAAGTACTCCTGTGTTCAGGAAGCACTGCCCACCTCTCACAATCTTATAATGCTGATAGTGAAAGAAAGGCCACCTCCCTTCTACTACACTTATTTGGAGAGTTTAATCCAGTTTTCTTCCTCTGCTTGTGGCAACTGAACATACATCTTGGCATGAACCAGCTTCAAAAGTGTGTTGCTGGGCAGCAGAACAGGATGGGTCCTAACACCAGGCACTACCAAGCCCCCCAGAACAGCTCCCTTACCACTCCCAACAGTTCGGGGGCTCCTACCCATGTTGTATTGTACAAAGGAGCAGCTACTGATTTGGGCTGAGCTTTGGGAGCTACTTCTGAAAGGAGAAACAAAAAAATCCAAAATAAAACCAAACACAAACCAGACATGCAATTGTCCAGACATAAATAAATTAAAAAGAAACCATGCCTGAAAGTGGATGGGAAGAAGGACAAAGAAGGGGAAGAGAGACGTTCAGAGACTCAGATGTTCTTGCACTCTGAGCCAACCCAGTGGGGGCTACGCAGGCTGCATATGACAGGCAGGGTTTGCACACATCAGCACTCGAGCCCTATACTGGCCAGGAGGTTTTCCAGAGCTTCAAGTTTCTGGTTGGCTTCCTCAATGGCACTGTAAGTCTGCACATTGCTGGTGATGTGGAAGCGGATGTCATCAACCAGAGGAATGGAGTCAGTCTCTTGCCGTTCCTCCACAGCCTCCGCATTCTCCTTCACAGCAGCCGCAAACTCCTCCAACTCCACCAGCTGGATGGGGTGGACAAAAAGAACCATTAGGAAGACAAGAAGACAGGTAAAGGGATGTAAACGGTTGGGATAATGGGGCTCAGTCACTGTTGAGGGATCCCACAGAGGAAAAGGAAATGCTAAGGGCACATGGAGACCCAGTTTTCCTATGTCTCCTACAGACACCACTTGGAGATGCCTCCTACTGTTCATCCTAAGGAGGCAGTAATACTCCAACAACAAATGGTCACAACCATAAGCAATCTGCATCTCAAACAGCACACTGTAATACCCACTAAACTAAGCGTCCATAGTTCTGATATTGGGGCACAGGAATACACACAGTATTGTGCCCAGGAAGGCTCCCCAGCAGGAACCAGCAGACGCTGCCAGACACTTTTGGGAAATGTCTTGCAACAGGCAAGGCAGCGGGTACTTGTGCCCAGTTCAGAACCCAGAGCCACAAGTGACTCTATTCCCACCATGGCTCTCAGCCCTACCACCAAGAGCCCACCAGCAGATTGCAGCTGCTCTGCTCTGCGCCCAACCTGACGGAATCAGGTCACTCATGAAGGATTTTGCATCAAGATCCCCAGGAACACGTGGCATGCTGAAGGGCGAGAGGCAGCTTCCGTCTGTCTACGCTACCAAACTGTGCCCGGGCACAGCAGGTTGCTGAGTCCTGCTCTACGCTGCTACACACACTGCCAAAATCTCTCCCTGTTGCCATCATCAGGGATGCTGGCACCTGCTGATGTTTGAACAGCTGGGGTGGCTCCATTTGTGCCAACACCCTTAGGAAGGCACATTGCCAATGCTGGGTCCAAGGACTCCCACTCAGGCTAGAGAAGGGGAATAACAAAGCCCTACCTTTCCCCATTACTGCCTGGGATATTCATTCAGCTTTCCAATCAAATCGCCTTTTCAGAAGCCAAAATCTGGGTGCATACTGATATGTCTATCATCTCCAGGCTATACACTGAACAAAATAACAGCCCCAGAATCATTTCCTTCACTATTTTCCACATGCCAAAAAGAATTTCACACCTTTCAAGCTGCAGGTGAAAACACTACATTCCCGTGTGAACTGTACAAGCCATTTATAAAGATCTGCCTCGTGATAAGAACACCCCGTAGATTCTAGTCTATCCTTCCGTATGGCAACTTCCTCCACAAGTCCCAAAACGTCAAGCTATAATCACTCAGGATTACACTTAAATGGAGCCCCCCAAAGAAAACTTCAGTGCTAGATTCATTACTTCTGGCTGCTCATCCACCAAATTTCCCCTGTGGAAACCCCTACTGTTAGATTTGTCATCCTGGACGAGGGTAGAGATCACATTAATTGCTCTTTTCTATAGCATTATGCCAGAAAGAACTCCCTCTAGCAAACACCAAAAAACATTCCTGCACAGAGCTCCCCTGCACACTCCATTGGATTCTCCAGGCTGCAGCTGGTGTATTCAGGCAAAACCACTCTTGCTTTGGGCACAGTGGCTGAAAGCGCAGTGAGCTACCTGCCCACAGTGCTTGAAGAATGGCAGGTTTTTCACCCCATAGTTCACAGGGATGTGCTAGACAGCCACCAGTATCTGGCCTACTGCAGCAACATCAGGTACTGCCACACTCCTCGTCCTCTGTCCTAACTCACCATGTGCTTTGCTACTTAACTACTGCTCGTTTTTAGGAGGCACATTAAACCAGAGGGGGCAACCACTTATTACAGGCTGAACAATCACTAGATCTGTTGTTTCTATGGCTCACTGTGCAGTTAGATTTACAGGCACGTGTGCTAAGTGCAGTGTCTCCTCTACCTTCTCAATGATCTTTGCCATGTACTCCGTGCACTGGTCCTCCAGCCGGGTCAGCTGGAAGAGCTTTGCGATCCTCCAGATGCTGACAATGTTGTCCTCATCGAGGATCTGAGCCAAGGTCCTGCCACAAAGGCGCTTGAGCCCAGGCAGCAGGTACATGTCTGCCACACACAGCACATCATAGGCGTTTTCCGGGGAGAGCTGGCAACGGAAAGAGGAGAATTACTGTCCAGTCCTACCCACTTCACTTGTCTCTGGCAAACTGCCGCCTTCTCTTGTGTTTTAGCAGAGATTCCCTAAAGCGTTGTTTGGCCCATTACCTGACAAGTGTTAAAAGTACTATGGCGAGACAAGAGCTCGATCTCTCAGGGCTAGGTCTTCCCCCCAGTCACCACAGAGGAGTTTAAAATGCTGCAGAGGCACATTGCTAAGCGCAAAGCGAGAAGTTTGCCACACTGCAGGAAACCCCTCCAGCTAAGCTCAAAGCGATGCTGAAACACTGAAGCGCAGCTGAAAGCTGGCTGCAAAGAAATGTTCAACGTGGCAGTGGAAGGAGGTACCTTTTACCAGAAGTACTGAAAGGCCTTCGAAGAGACCAATAGCAGAACAGAGCACCTTGTCCCCACTAGGACTCTTCTTCCCATTTTGTACTGCTGGATTTGCATTTTGTGAAAAACAGGCAAAATTCTCTTAAGTTCCTTCCTCAAACTGGCTCTGCAAACTCAGCCAGCACGTCCTCCCCAGCACAGGGATAGATCCAAGGACAGAAAATTGTACCCCAAGTAAACTGTAGGTGAGGCCCCACTAGGTAAGGAACAGACCCTGCACATCACATGCTACTGGAGCTTTATCAGACATTCAAACTGAACTAAATTCATGCACCAGATGTTCAAGCTTACACTACTGGGAATGGCCTTTAACATTTTCAGGCTCTTGAGCTAGAGAACCACCCTCCCATTTCCTGCTTGGGCACTTTTGTTCCTTGCAAGTGATCTGAGGAGAAAAAATGCTGTAGATAATGTTGGAGACACCACCTCCAGCTTCACTCAGTCGCTTCTCCTTGGCTGGGCAAATCCTATTTTAGTAAGCTATCTGCGTCACTAACCTGGAACTAGAGCCTCTCTATGCACAGTTCTGTTCCTGCTAATGTGAAGTGCAAAGAGCACAGTTACCCACATCCATTTTAACAGTGAATCTGCAGGAAGCAGCAAACCCTGGCTGTGGAGGAGGTGAGATCACTTGCATCTAGAGACCAAGCCACACTGGTCTAGACTAAGGAATGGTGACTCTGGTGCAGTGTGGTCCACTTCCCTGGTAACTGGCCAGCAGCAAAAACACAGCTGTCCACATCTACACATGTGGTTGCTCACTCTGACAACTGCAAAAACCTGATTATTTCTTCCTCTACAGCTGTCCACACCAGTGTTCGAAGAGACTACTCACAGCAAATGTCTCAGCTGTGTAACACCCTGCAACAGCTGTGTAGGATGCAAGTTGTATTAGAGGCATGTCACGAATGCTACAGTGCCACAGTGGTGTAACAAAGCTCTTGGGGTTATTAATCAAATCCTGCTTTGTCCTCTCATAAGCTCCAAGAACTTCATGAGTTGGATGCGGCTGAGTCAATACTATTGATGGCAGCAACTCCGAAATGCCTTATCAAGGACAAACCTGGCAAACATTCCTCCGAAAGCTCCCCTTGAGCCCACACAAGAACTCTGATCAGCAACTTCTCTTTCTGCCTGGAACCCCTTCTGTCGTCTGCACACACTCTTCCCTCTAACTGCAGGCATTGTCACTACTACATAGCAGAGACATAAATCCCTTGGAAAGGGATGGCTGCTTGGAGGGCACGCAGACTGGAGAGGCACAAGGGAACAGCATCACATTGCAGTGTAGTCACAAAGGTCAGGAGGGTCTTCACAACCCCAACATGCTGCTTTCCCTCTCTGCCTGCCCTTTCGGCGCGTGGCTGAGGGAAGAGTGCAGACAAGTGAAGCATCTGTTCTCCGGCATACCAACGGGGATCCTGCCCTTGCTGCCCGCTGAATACATTTCTCCCTACCGCACATTCCCTGCTGCTACCCGGAGGTGAACAGATCAGCAGAAACAAGGTCACAGCTGTGTGCACTCTGTATGTGGCACCTAACCCAGAGCACAAATACTGCTCGGGAGAAGCGACGCTGGCAGGTGCAGCCGTGTCTCTGATCACTGCCCTAATGCCAGAATGTGTTCTGGCATCTCGTAGCTAGACCTGCTGGAACCATGTACACAAAACCAAAGCAGGATCTGCTCAACCGCTGAGATTTGCTGCGCCTTCCACTAGGCTGAAAGCTAGGTGGGTTAGGGCCATTTTGTTACTGCCTGTGATACTGAGCACAGCAAGGCTCTGGTCTCCCACCGGAACCTTTGCCCACCCCAGCAATAAATAACATTGGAAATAATGACTTGCTACAAATGGAAAAGTGGGCTATGATGCCAAGACTAAATAAGCCGAATCTCTCAACCTTTCCACATTTCCAAATGCATTCAATCTGCCATCTACTGGCAGCTGCTCACCTTATCCTTCCACAAAGCCCAAGAGGGAAATCTGCAACGCCCTGCATTTATCACGCCAACATGCAACGTGCAACCTAATTTCCAAATTTTTGTTATGGATGAAAGACTAGGGATTTGCTTCCTGAATGTCATGCACAGAAACTACATCCTTGCCTGGCTAACAGCAAGTCCCAGCACGTGGGTTCCTGAGACCAGAAGTGAGGTAGCAGAGCAGGGCAGTGGGATTTAAGAAACCACACACACACCCCCGCCTCCAGAGGCTGTAAGAAAACACCGCTGCAAAAACCTCCGGAATTAACCAGCACAGTTCCTCCACAGCAGGAAAGGCTCCGTGGCTGGCCTCACCTCTGTATCATCACTGTAGATGTAGTAGAGAACTCGGATGAAGATGTCTTCTGAGATGTTGTGGAGAGTCACCACAGGGATGCTGGGCTGTGTCTGCAGCTCCTCACTCTCACTGAAATGGTCTTCAAGAAGGGCTTTGAAATAATCACTGCGACCACAGAAAAATGCCTGGAGAAGGGAGAAAGACCAAAACACTAGCATTTTTCTTACTGCACCAAGCCAGACAGCACTACCAATCAGCTGTCAGAGCAGCTTAAAGATATTTCTGAAGTTTAAAATCTGATTCTCCCTACATTTTGAATCTGCATCTCCAACATTTTTTCCATAGCTTATTTCTATCCACGCTTACCCTCAGAACATAAAAAAACAATTTGTAAACTTAAAAGATTGGAAAGTAGCATAGTATTAGGGCAGGAGTTTGAGTTGAGTTTGGATCTCAAACTCCATTCTTACTGCTGTTTACTTGCAGCTCAAACATTCCCATCTCCAGAATATGAACTCACAAAGCCAGCAGGAGGACGTTTAGCAGCTGTGAATGCTGAGCTGAATCCATAAATTTACCTCCTCACCTCTGCAAGAAAGGCAGGGTTTGTTGTTTTATTAAATGCTTTAAATATAGTTTCCAGCTGCAATAAGACTTTTGGTTTTCCAGCTGATGAGGCAATGCTGTTTCTGCAGAGTGTATCCAGCACTGGGTGAGCCGGGGAGACAGGTAGAGTAGACTCATGGCAAAAAGGAAGGAGAATGAACTATAGCACAAGCCCTTACCTTATGGCATAAAAAGTTGTAATCTGCCACCCGGAAACACACGTCGGGACAACTGTTAAAGTTGTCAGTGCTGTCAAATGGCAACTCCCCAAAACCAACCTCGGAAGAGAAACAGAAAACCCTACCTTTAGTATTTGTGCTTTAAATATGCTCAGGGTCTCAACTTTGGACTTCTTGGTCTTCCCAGAAGCAGCCATCCGTCTGTTCCCACAGCACAGAGCACCAGAGACTCTCCGAACACAGATTTCAACATGAGGAACTGAGGTCCTTGCACTTCTGATAGAGATATTCCTGGTACAAGTTAGAGATGCCTCCCTTATCCATGGAAACTCCCTGACCCTCCATATACCTCTGGAAAAGATTTCTGTGCCACCTAACAAGGCAGATAAGGTAGAGATGAAGCTTACTTCACGTAGTGGGTATCATAAGCATAACAGAGCTTAGGACCACAGCCCTTTACTGTGTAGATGTACAGGTAGACGTAGTAATGTGTAGATTACATAGACATACATACCACTTTGAAGTGGTTTGGCTACAATTACTGCCTTCCTTGAATAATCCACATTTCTAAAGCACATTTTAAATTTCTGATTTGGTTTGCAGCCAAAGATAGAGTTGTTGCAGTATTAATACTCTAGTGAATTATTTTAATACCAACACACCTCCTCCCAGTCCCACACGCCAACAAAGACAGCAACCCCCCCCCCCAAAAACCAAAAAAATCTGTTGGCCTTATGTTATTTTAAAGTGACACTTCCAAATATTTTCACTTTCACCTAATCCTATATACAGGGTGACTGAATTGTAAAAAGAAAAAATTATATTCTCATCATGTAACCAAGACAATTAATCTCTGGAAACAAAAGTTTCCCCGGGTTCTTGCTTTCCAAACACATGCCCCTGAGCTGCCTGGGCAGAGGAGTTTATTACCGCTGTCTCTTCTCCAGGAAAGTTACATCCCAAGTTTACACCCGGGAAAACCCTGGGCTGACCATGAAGATCAGTCTCCCAGTTGCAGGCTACCTAAGCACTATTCCAACTCGCCTGCCTCCATCCTGAAAGCAACGACCTTTTTGCTTTACTGAGGAGCCAGAGGACTCCTTCCTCCCAAACCCAACAAAGACACAACCTGCAATACACCGGGCTGGTGCTCTCAGACAAGCTCCCTTCGTACGCAGGTTCTTGGATGTGGCAAGGCACCAAGCTGGCAAAAGCTCATGCCACCACTGAACATGTCAACCTGGCCCCGTTTGCCAGGCTCTTTGTCCATCCACAGCGACATGTGGCAGCTTCTGGTTCCTAATCCAGGAGAGTAAACCCAATGACACTACAACTGTGGGCATGGCTGTCACAGGAATGCTGCCTGTCCACAGCACCTCGCCCCTGTGAGTCCTTCCCCATCCGGGAACGCCTCTCCCAGAAGAGATGCAGCAAATCAAGGAACACTCTCCACCTGATCTATCACCTGCTTTTCATACAGCTGTAACAAAGGGCACCTCCAGCGTTGAAGATGAGATCAGACTGTCCCAGTCGTAGGCTCCCCAGGCTGCTATTTTGCCGTTACCGGTGTCTCACGTTATAAGGCAACGAACAAAGTGGGGGGGTGGGATTTGCAGCCCCACTCTGCGGCACCCCACTGCAAATGCTAGCAGTCACAAGCCAACTGCCCATGCCACTCGCCTCGCTGTTGTCCCCACCCCATGCACACAGGTTCCCTGTCCTCTCCTAGAAATGCTGACATGATTTTCAAGGCTCCAACTCTGCAGGCACATTGCAGGTAAAACAATCCTAGAAACAGGCTTTGATAAGATGGCACTCTGTAGCACAACCATTTTAATTGAGATATAAACTCCGCATCTCCTATGTGCGTTCCTTCTTTGCTCCCCCTTTCACTGTCTAAAGGTAAATCTTTAAAAGGAATCCATCCCTCTGGAATGAACATGGGAGTTTTATTTGTCTCGCTGTTTGTCTCCTGAATTACAGACTCCTCCGGGCTCAATTTCCTGCTTCTAGCCTTGCCTGGTTGCTGCTCTGACGCTCAGGTTTACAAGGTCATTTCCAATTGCTACTACAAAAGCAGGTTCATGTCTTTGTCTCTCCTATTTAGCATGAAGCTGATTTGCAGAATTTTCCCTTTTAAATCTCTACTACTTCTACTCTCCTCCCTTGCCACGCTTGAGGAATTTCACCTCCCTTTCAAGGTCTCCCTGCAAAAACCAAGCCTATTTCTCCCACCATCCCCAATTCAGGCAACCTCTTTAGCACGCCACCCTGCCCAGGCAAAGCACAGCTGCCAAAGTAAAGTATGTTGTCCAGGAAGCACAAAATAGCGTAGGCTACAAGATGCAAACATATTGACGGTAACTCATACAGAAACATTCTCAACACCTCTAGAGCATAAGACTGCTTTGAACATTCACAGGATCTTCCAGCCATGACACGTGGAGGATCAGGTCTTTGCTGCTATGAATTTGCAATTAGCGCTTTAATAGAAATGTTGCTGGAGGCAAAAACATACAAAACAAATCAGCGGCAGCAATTTGTACCTTGGCCAGATTATCTCAGCAATAAAACTGTAAATGAATTACAACACAAAATACAGGGGTGAGTGATCCAAGAGAAGATTACCAGCCCATAACCAGATGCAAGGGGATTGGATAAAAAAATAAAAATGGAAGCATGTTGTAAATAGTTCAGTTAATCTCCCTCTGCCAAATGAGCAAAGCAAAGCAAAGGAAGAACTGCCCCGTAGAACCACACTACACAGGTGCACAGACAGACAAGGTGGAACCCATCTTGTTTCCAACTGTTCTTTCTACATATTACAAGATTCAGCTTTACCCCAAAAGCGACAAATGGTTGCATTTTTTTGCGGCCACACCAAACGTCAGTACAGATGGAGAGAACATTATTTATTTCATGGCAAACTCTGATCCTTTTAAGTCTGATTTTATCTTTGTTTGGAAAATAAGATTTCAGTTAAAAGGTAATGAAAAACTGTGCCTACAGTCTCATATACTGGAATCCCTGGAGTCTCTAACTCAGAGGTCAGCTGGCAGACATGAGATGAAAAGCCAAAAAGACAGACAGTGGAAAGCCACATGGTTTTTGACAGCTGCCTGGATTTTGATGATGTTTCACTTAAATCTGAAACTGCTGAATTTTATTGCAACAAACCAAGAAGCAGCCGTTGTCGTGGCCAGAAAAAATTCTGGGCATTACTAGTTTAAAACAAAATAGAGACAACAACCACACTTTTAAAAACAAACACCATAACAGAAAAGGCTTCTACGTATGAACAGGAATGAGAAACAAGATACCAAGATTATAAACATGTTCAAGAGTTCAAAGAATAGATAGTTGTCACTCTAAAAACTAATACTTAGAGAGAGAAAAACAGGAATCAGAATTTATCAGGCTTAAACAAAACACTCATGTTTGTGTATGGCATACAAATCCTCCAGTGAAAAGGTGTGTGCCCATGCCCTCTTCACTTTTACAGCCATAACAAGCCTAACGCTGCTCTAACTGCCTTCGTTCTGGTCTATGAACATCACAAGAAAACCACAGCTCACAGAGGCATTCACAGCGCTGTCAGACGATTATATTACTCCAAGTTTTATATTTTCTTTCCAGCTCCTATTCTGCATGAAAGAATTAAAAGGGAAGTGTTTCTATAACCCTTGAGAAGAAAAGCTTACCCTAACATGAATGCGCCATCAAGGTCTAGGAACAAGCAATCAAACAGAAAGCATTCTTTTTATTTGTGAAGTAATTTAAAATGTGTGTAAATCTCACTGTTTTGAGGCCCACAATCCTTTTTTTAATTCTTGGGGAAGTAAATCTGAGGCTTACTTGTATTATTACCTCCCTTTAAAGCCTGCAAACCTACAGAAAAGCATACTGAAAGCCACAAATAAATACAGTTATTTGGGGGAGGCAGGTTACGTAGGAAAGATTTCCACATTGGCAGGTGGAAACTTGATAGAGAAAAACGCCTTCTATGAAGTGCTCAGTACTCAGCAAAATACATCTGCCAAATGCCAGCACAAAACATGCTACCTTATTACAGGTAAGAAGCCTTATCCAGCAGGTCAGTCACACTCTCATGCGCACACACACACACGCTCTCTGTGCTGACGACAAAAAGGAAAAAAGACAATAAACTTTGCTACATCACTCAGTCATGCAACCTCTGGGCACAGCAGCTACCTAAAATGAGTTCATGTTATTAAATTCAGTGCTTGGAATGAGAGGGGAAAAAAAAAAAAAAGACGACAGACAGAAGAGCAAAGTGAATCTGCTGATATTACAGAAAATAACAGATGCAGGGAGAATGAAAAACACTGATATTTATCCTATCCTCCTGCAACTGGGAGCGAAGATACACATATCTGAGCCTCACTGGTAATACTGAGGGTATTTTAACATAGTGATCATCAACCTGTGGTCTGTGAGCTAATTCTAAGGGTCAACAAGACATAGTTATGAAAAACAAATCTCTTGCCAGTCAAGTTAAATTCACTTCAGAGGGACTCACATTTCTGCTGGAAAAATTTTCAGGGTTTGAAAGCACCTCTCCACTGTAGGGTGTCAGTTCCTAGCAAGCAAGCCATCTTCCATGTATACGTGCCTTTGGGTACCAGTGCCTGCTGATAAAACATTTCTGATACTCAAGAAGGATGGCAGAGAAAAGGAAAAAGAGCTGGGGGCCAACTCTTGTCCCATTCTAGTCAATGGGGAAATCTGCACCAACCGCACGGCCAAGGCTTTTTTTACCAAGATCCCCGCTGGGGGAAAAATCCAAGGGAAAGGACCAGCACTGTCAGCCTCATTAAACAATTTTACAGCACTTCCAAGCAGTAAAAGGCTTTCAGCATTTGGAGCACCAGCAAACAAGCAAGCACTGAACCCAGATGGGGATAAGGTGACTGAACACATGTGAAGACATGTCGCAGCCCCAGAGAGACCAGAAGTAGTATAAATAATCCCTACCCGCAGTTCGGCTGGCAGGGCGCAGTCTGCTAGAAGAGCCAGATCTTCCTGCAGCCGGCAGTTACCTGTGGGCTCAATCGTCAGCACTTTCACACAGGTCCCTGGCTTGGAAGAGACTGGAAGAAGCAAAAAAACAAAAGAGCAGAGATGCTTAAATTCCTCTTCAAACATTCTCTCCCATTTAGAGAAAAAGACACTCCAGGAAACATCAGTTTTAATCCTGTTTAGCTTTCTACTGCAAAACACATGTGATTCCTCTAGGTAAATATGCATATAGCACCTCTCAGTCTCTCCTCAAACCTCCATTTAATTCCTTGTGCTGGAATATCAACCATGGCAAACACAAAGTTGCGACAGGTGTATTTCAAGCCTCACTTGCTCTCTGCATCCCTTGTCATCAATTGTACCTGAGGACCGCTGACCAGGCTGCCCCTGATCTCTGTAGGAGCCCTCCCCAGCTGACCACCCCCCTACCACTGACAGTGTCACCTAAGGTGAAGCCTATGCCAGGGAGCATTTAGCTACACCAAAGCTGCTTCCATGCCTCTCTGCTCAGCTACAGCTCCCGTGGGTCCCACTCCAACTGTGCCATCCTAACTTCACTCCAGGGAACAAAGGGATTTATTTTTGTTTAGGTAGTAAGTTCTGTGTGCCCAAGTGTGTCGTCTACTCTCTACCTGTAGATCCCCAAACACAAAGACCCCCAAAACACCCAGACTCCTGAATGTGCCTGTATTTGCAAACATTAAATATGCATTGCTATTGTCACCACCGCCAAAGAAATCAAATAAACCATACAGCGATGACAACTTCATTTGCCTTTTTCAGACCTAGTGTGTCTTCCTGTCTCGCCCTACCAGCCTACCCAATCAGCCAGCCTGATAAAGGAGAAGCAAAATAGATGATCATACTTTTGTGGTCTTGCTATGACCAAAGTTGCTGTGGAGCTCATTGAAGAAAACCCCCCTTAATTCAAATGAGCGGCAGCCCGAAAACGCCCAGCTATTGTGTTCCAATACCAGAGCCTTTCCTCTTCCTGGCCACCTCCCTCCCACAGTTCACTACCCCACATTTGTTCCCAGCTCAGCATGCATTGGAGTAAGAACTGGAGTATGTCAGACATTCCAGAGTGCCTGGCATATAGGGAAGCATGTGAAGAAACATGGAGCACCACTGGAAAAATGCAAAGTTGGGAGGAACGCTCCAGATGCTGTTGAGAGCCAGAGACACAGAGTTAACTCTCAAGAGTTAAGCGGCCCCATGCTGAAGCACTCCAAAGAGTTTCTGACAGGCGTGATTCACCACATTAAAACCCCTCGCAGGTGAATCACGCCACCTTGAGACCTCATTTTTCCTGACATTTTGCACAGCATTACATGAGCTCCATCAGATGACTCCATTGGGCTGTGGGCGAAACAAGACCACGATGTGCCACAAAACGAGTTCTCCCCTCCTCCACGTTACTGAAGAACTCATCAGATGTGCCACCACTGCACCTCAAATAGGCTGAATATCCAGAAAGGTACTGGAAAGGGAAGGGTAAGATACCAATACAAGACAGCCAGGTACCATCATTGCTACACAGGGAGCTACACTGTCAAGGAGACAGTCTGCTCTATCAGCACTAAACGGTACCTTCCGATAGATGCATTCCAGGGTAAATAAGCCAAGAGGAGACTTGGCACCAACACAAACAAGACTGAGTGCATTTTCTCTTAGAGCCCTGTCCACTTACAGACCAGCATGAGAGAAGGAAATTTCTTACTGTGCAATTAGAAATGATGTTTGTGTAGTGCCTATTGTAACAGTCGCCAAATCAATCAGGCTCTGTAAGTGCTAATGGACCCAGCAAGTTTTTAGCAGTCATCAAGAGAAAGAGTTCTTCTCTTGGGATCTACAAAGCTTCTGTGCACTTTCACAGTGACATGAAAGAGCAGTGATTTGTCTGAGAAGCACATCTATCATGAGCCATTTCAGACGCTGCATCTCTCAAATCCAAGACACGGCATTTGGTATCACAAGCAACTCTCTCCTAACAGACACAATAAAAATCAAAGTGACAGAACAGGAATAAGCTGTTGGCTGCAAGCAAGCAGCAGGGACCATCACCTTCTTCCAAGAAGTTGGAGCGAAGGGTTTTCTGAAAAGAGCAACACAAACAGTGCAAGGAGCTGGAGAGAATAACCCAACTACACTTCAGAATGGAGGATTTTGTCTTTCTTCCCAGCATAGCCCAGCTGTAGAGCACTGAACGTCACCCACCAATTCATCAGTTGCCTTTGTTTCCACTGCTGAATACTTCTTTGTAGTCTTTTGTTTCAATGAGCCAAAGCACCACAAAAAATAAAAGCCACGGAAAACCCCACCAAATTCCCAAACCTTTCCAAAATGATGCCACACTCACATACCTGCCTTATACATCCTCCTCCCAATGCCATGACTAGCTATAACCACAGATTTGGCGCATCCGGTGCCTCCACTACGAAGGCAAGCATCACAAACGCTGCTTTCAATCCTTTTTTCCCTAAAACTTGTAGAAATAACTGCAGAACATTTATTTTCAAATACCTTCACTTCTAAAGGAAGGATTATGGCTTAATCCGGACAAACCCTGTCGGAGCTCTTTCAAACACTGCAACAGTTTTTTCTTGTTATAGCCACAACATACATGTGGGGAGAAAAATATGCAAGCCTTCACAATGAACTCTGTCTCAGGTGCAACAGAAGGCACCGGGTCATCCTCTCCAGGGTTTTCCTGAACTACTGTGTGTGCATGCCAAGATACTAAGTGCTTTTGAAATGCTGCTTAACTCCAGCTAATGAGATTGCAGAGACTGCAATTATCCACTGAAGCTGCACAGGCTTGAGTTCACATTGTTTTATTAGGCACATTTCAACTTTATAATACAGATGCAAGACATGACCCTGTTCTGCAGACCTGATTCAGCTCTCTGTTCCACAGAAAGCACTCGGAACAAGCAGAGATACCTAATGCACTAGAGGGGTCAGTAATGCTTTGTCGACTGTCAGACATAATGTGATCTATGCTCCTTCCTGATATTTAACTTCTATAATTCTTATATATATTATTTTCTAGAGAACCAGGTTTTCCTGGTTTCTGCATAAGATCTGAGAAACAAACATTTAACAGATCTAGCAGCAGTTCTGTCTATTCACTTGAATCCAACCTGTCATAAGTAAAATTAAGACTAGGACTTCCACGAGTGCTTTACACCACGCACTGACTATGTCTTCTGTCAGACCTCAGAAATGAAGCACTGTTCCCTCCCAAAGAACACAGAAATTAAAATATTTATCCAGTGCTATCCACAAAGTTTATATTACATTTCTAAGTGGAGCTTGTATCTGAAACTCTCAATCAACCTGAAATGTTACTTCACCATTTTCCACTTTTAAACACCACCAAGAAGTCAGTTTTTTGCAGCTGACAAATGTAATCACTGGATTTCATAATCCGTAAGTTGCTAACGACATAACAGGCAATGGCTTCAGACAGCTAGCAAGCTACCCACTTTATTTTCCTCCACAATCTAATATGAGATTTTAACTTGATGTATTAAGGTGGAATGGTCACCTCCCAAGATCTCAGCTAGACCCTGGGCAAAAAGATAAACAGGGAAAAAACAGTGGGGAAAAAAAAAAAGACCTCCAGCATCTCACTGGATTACTCTCATATCAAAAGATGCCACAAGATAATTTTGTTACCTGATTGCCTGAGTGGTTTTTGTTTTCTGTTCATGGTATTCACCACCACTCCCCTTTTCCACCACTTAGTACACAAACTGGTATCTTACACTATTTGTAGCAAGAAACCAAGAAATGCATTTTTAATCTCTGTGGATGAATGTTTACATTTGCTTTTACCCAGCTGAAGTAAGACTTCAGCTTCCATAAGGACTTGCACCCTGGTCTACCTGGGCACAGCTGTGCCACGGTAACCTTGTACCCCCCGCCTCCCCCAAACAATTGCACATGCCTAAGAGGAGACATGCACATGGTAATATCCATGTGATTTGCAGATGAGGAATTTCTTGAGCCAGTACTGCCTCTATCTGTTAAGCCTTGCAACTTCAGGAGACTGAATAATCATAACTCATAATTCGAAAGGGAAAGGTGGAATAGTCACATCCTTACCTCTCAGACCAAAGAAGAACACGCTATTGACTTAAAAGCTGCAGACTAGACGCTCCTCTCAAACCAAAATTAACTTGACTGCAGTAAAGGAGTTAACTTAGAGCATGAAATAGAAACAGATGTTTTCAGCCTCAAGGTTTTCTTAACAGATAATTTTTTGACTTCATGACTAACACCGCTTTGCCCTATTTGTGCTGTTTTGATTCTTCTTCACATGTCCCTTAGCTTGAACCAAGGAGATGAATGATAAACTCCAACTGTTGGTTTTCATACAATAAGCTGATGTCATGATTAGATCACAAGCTCTTTGCATAACAAAAAGCCCTTAAGTAGAAGATTGCATCATTTAAGGCTTGGCACATACAAGTGTTATAAATACACACGTGCTTTCAGAAATACTCTACTTTTAAAAAACTGTTATATATCTCTCTGCATCCATTTTGAGCCGATTATCAAATGTTTTACTTTGGTTGGGGGTCAGATAAATGCAGAAAATTACTTTTAACTGTACATATTTTATCTCCCCAGGGGTTTAAAAAAGGTCTCTGCAGAAAGGCACTTCTCAATATACCCCACAGTGCTCCACTGAATGTCTGGCAACCACAGCAAAGTCCTGCCATGGCTGCTCACTTAGTATAATGAAAACATTCAATATAAGTGATAAACACGCATGTGTCAGAAACCACTGCAGCTGCCCTACAGAGAGCCCATGACTGAAAACTATCATGCAAACATAGGAATTCTACAATAGTATCATTTTCTGGAAGCCCCAAGGGCACCATAAAACATCCATCATCACACTTCCCTGTTCCTCCCTGAAAGGGGACACAGGCACAGCAGAGACTATCACAAATAAAATGCTTACCAAATTCATAGACTTTTTTACATTTGGTCTCCAAATCATCTATGAGGTCCTGCAGCCGACACTGCTTGGCTAACCTCTTGCAGTCATTTACATATTCGACGTCGATATCAAGACGACCTGCCAAGAAGAAATGCATCCAGTTTGCTTACATGTGAAACCAGCAAAAAAATTAAGGACTGAAGACTTGATGGCACAGAAATTCAGTTATTAGACACACTGCCTCACTTTTCACCTCCAGTTACAACTCAGTCCAAGAAGCTAAGACTTAGTACCCCAACACCCACCATTTGATGAATCTCACTTTGGCATCTAATTTACATTGCCACTTTCTAGTATCTACCCTAATAGCTTTATTCAAGAGGCCAAAGACCAAACAGGCTTACACACAAGATGTCTAATTCCCTCACAAAAGAAAAAATAGCAGCACAACAGCAGCATGCATGACTGCCAGCACTGGCTACCTGGCTTTGGGTAAGACAAGACTTTAGGCTCACCAGTTCTCATCTCAGAATCTTTTACCATCACTGAAAACATGCCAAGGAACATTTCTGAAAACACTGGACTGGGCAAGGAGAGCCTTGAAGATAAAGTTATTTTCTGGCACCACCTCCTGGCCTGAAATAGTTCAACAGTTAGCTTGCCTATAATACAACATCTGGCATTTTCATAGAAGGCTTAGGATCAACCTCTGTTCAGAAAAAAATATTCAAAACACCCAGTACACACTGCTCAGGTCTGCCAGACTAAACAATGTCCTACATGGGAACCTGGCTTTTCACCACCTTATAGGATTGTTATCCCAGATGACAGATTTACCTTCCTTAAGTTAAAAACACATTCTCCACATCCATCGAACAATCAACCTAAGCTAATTTTTTTTTTTTTAATTGATTGAATAGTTATTGGCAGGACAAAACTGGCAAAAGGTACAAACAACTTGGAAGAGCTGGGGATTGCTCACATTCTCCCCTTCTGCCAGCAGACAAGGGTGTGTTGGTAACTCAAGCACCCAAACCTGGATGTCTGCAAGCCTGGGCCACCCAGCCAGTGCTATGGCAGAGACACAGACAGCTGCCCACCAGCTGCGGGCACACACCAGACAGCAAGTCTTTTACCTGTGTATAGATACTGCAGAAGAGAGCCAAAGGCTGCTGGATTAATCTAAAATAAAACATAAGAAAATTACCTTTAGAATTCCCAAGAATGTAATAACAAGCTTGAAACTTGCCTGGATACAACCACGATCCTGAACAAGTCAAGGAAACCCCACTTAAATAGCAACTCGGACACCGCGCTCAATTTCCATCCTCCTTGTGTAACTAATGCTGCCACTCCACCTGGCTTACACAGCTCTTTAAACGTATCTGCTGATACTAATCCATGTGCCTAGGGGGACAGGACCTGACAAATGGACGTGCTCCAAAGACACAGTTCTAGCACAGGCTCTGTAAAATCCAGTCTTTCACTGGTCACAAACATTTCCGACTCGTCTTAATTTGAGAGGAAAGATGTGGTCTTGTACAAAGAAAAAGGACGTAAACTAATGTCCTGAGAAACTGGAGGTATGTTTGTCATGAGAGGTTTTGCACAGCCACGATCAAGCTATAGAAACATATGCCAGGGTATTTGTAATTAATGGATGGAATGCACTTACAGCCTATTTAGTCCTTGCAAAGGCAACAAAAGGGACGCAATTAGTGCCAATTATGGAGGTGATGTCTTCACTACAGACCACCTGTCCACCAGGAATTAGACAGACTCAACTCATCCCACAGAGGAGTTGTGGCGCAGCTGGCAGATAACAGCTACCTGCTACTGCCATTAATTAAGATATGCTTGAGCCTATGACAGAGGGAACAAAGGCGAAATATGCAGTCTACAGCCTTTTGTTACCTAAGGAAGATGCTATTTTACCACATAAAATGCCTACACAAGCCCCTCTCCTTGACTAGGGTCATTCTGAGCTCCAGGAGCTATTCACTGTGGAACTTAACCCTCAAACTATCTGTCCTACTCACTTTTCTCACCCAGTTGAAACAGGAAAAGAAAGAAAAGTGCTGGAAGCACAGCCTTGCTCACCAGTGGATGCTTCAACACGATCATGTTCTTCCCTTTCCATTTGGTCTCAAACATTTCCGCAAAGTAGGCACTGCGAGCGCTGAGAATGCAGCGGTGGGCACAGAAGGATTTGCCATGAACAATGAAAACGATGTCACTTTGGTAACCCTGCTCCAGCAACCTGTATGGAAAAGAAGAGGGGAACTTCATTGCAGAATGAGAAAGGAAAGAATGGGGTAAAGCTAGTGGGGGACATGGTAGAACTAGGTTTAAATGAACAAATACCTCTAGACATTGCAGTCTCTCCCTATTCAGTTAGGAGGCCAGTACAGGGGCTGGTGCTTCACATACTAGACTGGGAATCTCTCGCTCCCTCCAGTGACTCAAGGAAGTTTCATTTGTGTAAGAGGGAGGCTGGAGAATGAAACCTTCCTGCCTCAGTTGAGCCCCTGAACACAGGGAACAGGCTTTAAAGAGGAACTAGCTGCTCCAAAACACATCTCTAAAGGTTAATCCTGCTTTTAAATTGTCAGATGACAAAAGGCCTACAGAAGCATATACTTTCAAAAAGAATTACCCCACCACAAAGGTGCAACTTTCCTGCTCTTTGGGCACTGTCAGTGTGCACGCTTTAACCATGCAGCAAACAGGAGAGGACCTGATGTCACCCATCCTCAGAAGAAGGAAGGATGTTACAGGCATGAAATGCAGGCAATTACCACATCAAAGATGAAGCCCTGTTTATGATTGCATGCCCATACACTCATTCTTTAAAAGGCAAAAACCAATACAGCTACTTCTAGAGTTTATGGCAACCATCACCAGTGTTTCCTAACACCTATCACCCCTTGCATCCTCACAAACATCCCCAAGAGGTCAAGTCACGCAGACATCAGACAACATACTCCTTCCAGAGAGGAGGCCTGGTGCACACAAAGGCGTGGGGGCCACACAAGGAGATGATGTCAGAGCAGGGTTTTGAATGCTGAGCTCAATCTCCTGCCACTAGAACATTCCTCCTGCTAGTGTCTTCCTCCAAAACCAAAAGGGAAGCAGTTAGGCAGTTATTTTTTGCCCCTTATGGTCACCCTTTGCTTCAGTTTTAATGCAAGGTCTGTTTGGAATGAGAAGCAGAAAACAGCACATTTTAGTTTTCCTGTGTGCTCAATCCTGCATCATCTGAGCCACAAACTCACCAGGGCAGTGGTAAATCACCCTGCCAAGTCCTACTTCCCTGAAAGGTAGAATCTGATTTTACTCATGTAAATTAATTTCCTTCCTCCCCTCTTTCTCTTCCCCCACAGAATCAGAAATTAGGACTCTATAGTAATGGGAAGATTGTTAGATCTTTCTAGGACCTATTTGTTCTCCTATTTTGAAGATACAGGTGCTAAAACCTTGTTGGTTTGTTGTTTTTTTTAAGTCAGTCCAATGAGAAGAAAAAAATCCCCAACCAACTCTGTGTAATAACATCAGAACTACCAGGGTAGAAAAAAAAGCAAGAAGAAAAGATTGACACTAGTATTCAACTCCTAGAGCAAGTCAGGCTTCTTCTCAAGCTCTAGGCTGGGACTACAAGGTGTGACAGGCAACTACAAGAAACACCTTAAAATTAACACATTTTAATGAACAAAAATAAAGAATTGAGCACTATCCCTATAAGTCAGCTGCAGGTTTCTTAAGGTACTCTATCTCAAAAATGAGACACCTATTATTACTGCTGGAAACCTCAGCTTGCAGGCTATAGCTCTTCAGCCTTGAAACTTAATTTCAGTCGACATATTATCCTAAATTAGCTATGTGGTTTAGTGATCCGATTTTGGTTTGACAGTCAAGAATGACAGTCTAATGCTTCTGCATTAGAAAGACCAGCTTTCTGTTGACTCTGGAGCCTGCAACTAAGTCACTGGAGGCTATACTTTAAATGCAGACATACCTGAAGTCATCCCTTAGAGCACAAAGGAACATGCCTTAGGAAACTCTACATGCCCAGGAATGAGACAGGGTACTGATCAGTCGCCTTTCAAATCCACCCTTAGCAGAGAGCTTGAATATCCAGGTTAACAGCTAAGGAAGGATGACAGAATGCATTGCACATGGAGCTGCCTCATCTGCTTACCGCTGTAGGAAGACATCATAGTAGTCTCTCTTCATGCACTTCGCCGTGATCTGTTTGTACTCCTTCAGCAGACGTCGGATGGCATCACTCAAAGCTCCATATAAACAACGTTCCCCATCAAAAGTGTTTGCCTCACATTTCGCTCCTGCAAAATGATCACAGGTAAATGCCAGCAGGGCAGAGTTCAATCTTTCTAGAGTGTCCCTGTATGGTTACTAAATGAGTGTGACATTTGGCTGGTGACGTGTTTCACTGTGATCCCCTGTGCTACTGAGCATATTTACAAAAACTAAGCTCACCTTACATGTGTATAACCTAAAGCTGTTCTCCCACAGCAAAATCCCTTGTCTGAAGAAGTCACGACTCATTTGAACTGACCCTGGTAATAAGCCTCTCAGCACAGCTCCAGCAGTGTTTTGGGAAGAAGAACCTCACTGTACAAAGAGTACAATTCACTGGACTTTTAACAGCTCCTCCTAAAAAGCATTTCTGCCATGCACAAGGCAAGAGACACCTCTTTAGGTTAGACCCTGCTAAACATTTGAAGGGTACTTGCATTTTGCTATTTTAGAATTACACAAGTGGTTGATTAAGATGTTCTGAATGCAGTGGAGGAGGCGAGCCTTTTGAGATCCGACTCTGCACTGTGACTCCTCCGCCAGAACACAGAACATCACCACTACCTAAGGGCATTTGGATGCTGGGAACCAAATGGGCACGAACTTTGCCTGGAGAATTTGTCTTGCTTTGTTTGAGAGTAAAAGCCCTTGCATTTCACCCTTGAGCCCCATTTACAAAGCAAGGCTATCAGAAGACTCCAAGAAAGTTTTTCACAGACAGTTCAGATGAGGTACAACATCAGCACACTCCCAACAGTAATGTGCCCTTACAAAACATCAGTGTGGTTTCAGACAGTCATGCTGCCTTGAGGCAGAAGAGAACGCTTCCCTGTAGCAAATTCAAGCAGCAAATGGCCTGCAAAAGGGACCACGAAAGTGTGTCCAGGGCTCTCACTGCAGCCTGAGATCACTGATCAGATGGTTGGTTGTAACAGAAGTTTCCACAAGGGGCAGCCAGAAGGATATACAATCCCTACAGACCAGTATGGAGAAAGATACTGTACCCATAACCAGGACACTTTTGCTCACCATTGGCTAGAAGATAGCGTACGAGCTCCTCATGCCCACAGAGGCAAGCATAATACCTGACAATAACAAGAGAAAGAAAATTAGAGATACAGTAGGAAGGAAGATCCAACGTCTGGGCACACTGCAGCATGCAGACCTCAGCACTGAGCCATCCCTGATAAGCTTAGAAGATGACTCCTCAAAGGAGTGCGGAATTGCTACTGTATAGCATAGAAGTCTGTATACTGTATAACCAGCAATAGACTAAGCAGGATCTGTTCCCAGCACTCCTGGGCTCTGCTGTCCTGCAAGGAGATCTCAAGGTCCCAGTCTGGATTCAGCATCTTCTACTGCACCACCAGCTGCCAAATCCATCCTCATTTTCATGGAGTTCATTTCGTGGGCACTCAGCAATTCCAGT
Organism: Chionis minor; assembly: GCA_013398295.1. Classification (NCBI taxonomy): domain Eukaryota; kingdom Metazoa; phylum Chordata; class Aves; order Charadriiformes; family Chionidae; genus Chionis; species Chionis minor. The sequence continues at coordinate 1,361,985 of VZSF01003148.1, read as the reverse complement.
GCATTCTCAAAAACACTCCTTGCTCCTTCTGTCGTCAGTGTGACTGCTGCACACTATGATAAAGAGGAAACAGCACCCACACTGGATGTACAGCAAATCCACCTCAAAGTCCTACTTACGAGGAGTTTCATTTTCCCTTTCACAACCTAAGCATTTCAGGATTCTCTTTGACAAAGACCTCAAATTGTCTTAGAAACTAGGAGAATCCTCTAACCTGCACGGCAGCAGGCAAATGTCAGCTTATCTTTATGTTGGGAAGTTATTCCCTACTCTACATATATTGCAGATATCTAAATGCCCTTTGGAACTGTATGCTGGTTTTGGCTGGGATAGTTAATTTTCTTCACAGTAGCTAGTATGGGGCTATGTTTTGCATTTGTGCTGAAAAGCACAGATAACATAGGGACATTTTAGCTCTTGCCAAGCAATGCTTACACAGAGACAAGGCCTCTTCTGCTTTTCGCCCTACTCTACCTGCGAGTAGGCTGGGGGCACACTAGAAGTTGAGAGGGGACACAGCTGGGACAGCTGACCCCAACTGACCAAAGGGCTATTCCATACCATATGATGTCATGCTCAGCATATAAAGCTGGGGGAAGACGAAGAAAGGGGCGGGATGTTCAGAGTTACCATGTTTGTGCATGTGAGGAGGTAAAAAGATGACACCATCCTCCTCAGCACCAGCAAGGGGATTCCTCAGTACCTACCACGTGTTCACAGCCTTGCCAGACAGACTGTGATCCCGCAGTCACTTTGCATTTCATTAAGCCAAGCCTTTACCTGCAAAGACAGGCTAGAATGCGATAGACTTTGATGTGGAAAAAGCCTCGGCAGGCCAATAACAGACTGCTTAATTCAGGTAAGTTGGTTGCAAAATTAACCATCCTTCTAAGCGCTACTACAGCAAGCATCAGTCAGATGGGGAGACAAAGACACGTTTAACACAGCACCCGCAGAGAAAAGACGCAGAAATATTTAGCCAAATCTCCCAAACAGCAGAACCTGAGATGTTTTGTAAGAGGGCTCCTAGCTGCTGATGCAGAGAGTGCAGAAGAGCTCTGAAAGCCCGCCCCTCCTGCCCAGCCAGCGCTCTAGACCGCAGGACTCACAGAGGTGTACTGTCCCATTTATCACGGACATTAATTTCCACATCTCGCTGTTCAAGAAGGTATCTGGAAGAAAAGGGAGAGCAAAGTTATAACTTCATGCAGCTGCTCACTCAGTCATGTTCTCCTCTTTCAGAAGATGTAACTTTGAGTCTATACAATAACTTCCAAAGCTATGACAAGATCTTGCATTCAACTTGGGGAGCTGTCAGCTACAGCTGAAGGAACATCAGTCAAACCCTCAACTCAAATAACTGCATCTGCAGCACAGCTTGACAGGTCCCTTCAGACTGAAGTGGTGCACATGGGGAAAGAGGGGAATCAAACCCTCTTCCTGCTGACCCCCAACAGGGCAGCAACCGCAAAAGAAGCCCGAGCACTTCAGCAGAACCTTCACTTTCTCCTACAATGCTTACAGCCTGGATGCTTAAACATAAGTCGACAAGTTTACAAGGCCCAGGCTGGACTCGCATCCTGCTTGTGGCTTTTCTTGCTGCAAGTAACAACATCAGCGTCACTCCAGACTGCTCTTAACTCCTGCCACTTCCTTGTCCTGCACATTCAGGCTATATCAAATGCTGCCAACGCTCCCTCTTTGTCACCTCTAAAAGCCATCCTTTGCCTCGTATGCAAATCTCCTACACAGCCTAGCTCTTGTTATAGCCTGTCCCCACTGGAACCTCTGGAACAACTACCTCTCCTTACCGTACGTAAAAGTCTCCCTCAGCCTTCACAGAGATTCTCAAGTTGTTTTTCCCATCTGCCACACCAGTCCCTCCTTTCACTCCCTCCATCTTTCCTGTCTCAAACTTCAGCTTCCTCTGACCACACTTGAAATCCCAAGCAACTCAGCTCCTTTCTACTCAGCCCCACGCTGTCAACTTGTCCCCTCTGCTTTGACAGCATTCCCAGATCGATCACTTCACTATCGCTTCTATGCTCGTCACCTTAAACCTCTGCAAGGCCACCTGCAGGGCCCCTCTTTCTACAGTAAAGCTGCAATTTACCCCTTGCGAGAAATTCACCTAACACGAATACACTATGGATAACGATGTTCCCCAGACCTCACATATCTGCCTATTCATCCTTCCTTAGCGAGCACCTTGAAACAGAGAGGCTATTTCCGATTATCTAGGAAGATCCATGCGCTGGGAGCTGGAAGAATCAAGCAGGATCAAAGGTGAAGAGCATTCCTCGACTCAAACCAGGAGACGCAGCAGAAAAGTCTATCGTAAATGCGTCACAACACCCATTGACCCTGCAGACAACGAGCCCGTCGTCTGACCCCTCATCTGAAACCGCTGCAGCTAAGCCACACTGCTTCAACACGGACAAGGAGACTCCACTGAAATTTAGCAGCCCGGTATTTCTCAGAGACGTTACCAGAGTCCTACAGCACAACGCGGCTACATATTTCCATGAGGATTACGTCCCGGAGCTCTAGCTTCCTACCGAGGCAAACAGAGTTTCCAGTTGTAGCGGAAGAGCAGCTGAAGAGAGGACTTTCACAAGGACATTGGCCGTAGGGAGCGTCCACACCCGTGAAACGCACAATAAACCTCGGACAGTCAGACACCCGAATTCTAAGAAAACCGGCAAAGCTCGCAGCAGGCCTAGGAACGCTACCGAGGACTCGGGGTACACCCAGTTTCTCGGGGAAAAACACGGCGCGTTTACCGCTAAAGAAGCAAACTCTCCTTTTGCCCCCCCCCCCAGGTCCCCGCTGGCACCGCGGCTGCCGTGGAGAGCCCCAAGGCCGGTGAGATTTACCGGCGGGGGAAGGCCGGCGGGGGCCGGCCTGGGGAGGGTCGGGCAGGGCTTCTGGTAAATACGCCCCGCGGCGGCCGCAAGCCGGTAACGCGACACGGCAAGGCCGGGCCGCCCCCCGCCACGCCAGGCCCCGGCCCCGCTTCCCCGCGGTGACCGAAGCGGTTCGCGACAGCGGGTCATACGGGGGTGAGGCGGGGGACACGCCGCGAAGTGCCACCCCCCGGCCCGGCCCGGCTCACCGCACGCGGCTCACGTCCCCCTTCTTGCAGCTGGTGAACAGGTCGCTGGTGTCCATGGCCGGGGCAGGCCGCGGGGCGGCGGCGCCGCATTGACGCGGAGAGCGGAGGGGCCGCAAGGGAGCGGGCCGGGCCGGGCCTGGCCGAGCCGGGG